>OY728153.1:1314237779-1314421779 GCA_963277665.1 Viscum album | reverse complement strand
TAACTGCACAAATCCTACTATTTAATAGCTACTCATAAGAATAAGACACGAACAAAGAGTACCTTTGATTAAGCATGAACCTCGTGTATGGAAATACAGCTGCAAGGAGAAAGGACACATAGTGGGCAGTAATAATCAAATCCTAGGAAGGCCCATGATAAGTACATGAATTAGGGAAGTAAAGAAAACACATGATTCAAAATCTTTGGATGGATCATGTTGAAGGGAAAAGGCGGACTTCTAAGGTAAAGAATAAAAACTATTTTATACCAACATACATCCTAAATTGATAGGCACAAAAAAACATATTATAAAATAAAGTTGGATAGATTTTGGAAACAAACATGATCAATAAAAGTGAAATCAATACTCCAACGAAATAAACAATATGTGGATGTAAAAAAATTTATAAATAAAATAATTATAATAATTTTTTACATTCAGTAAAAATTAATATTTTTAACTGAGTAAAATTGAACAAATACACGTCAATTTTCATTAGAAAAAAATTATTACCTGGAATGAAATTGGAAAATTCCTATGAAAATATGATTAGGAAAGAATACATAAATGTAGAATACATATTATTAATGAGGAATGGAATTGTTTTTGAAGAAATGAAATCAGATTAAAAGAGATGATGCATGTCATTGCAAGAAAAAAACATATGAAAAGCAATAAAAGACAATTAGAAATATGTTAAAATACCAAAATACATAATTTAGAATATGAATAATTACCTAAATACTCTTCTTCCTGATGAAAAATTGATGAGAAAAATAATCAATTTGTGTACGCATACTAACCTTCATGTGGTGGTGGACATCAACCATTTTCATCGCATATCTTTATAATGGATCTCCCATGTAATCATGTAATGTTGCTTAATATATATCAAATAAAAAATGAATACAGTGAAATTAAAAGGTGAATACTGGAGAATCTTTTGACAGCAGAGGCATGTTTCATATTACTATGTGACTAATGAGTCTGGTAATTGGATGAAGATTTGCAATGGGGTAATACTGAAAATAACTACAAAAATATGATTACGAAAGAATACATAAAAGTATAAAACATATTATTAATGAGGAATTGAATCAGCTTAGAAGAACTGAAATTAGATTAAAAGGGATGATTCATGTCATTGTAGGAAAACACATGAAAAAATAAACAACAATTAGATATGTAGCGACTCGGGTTTTTGGCCCTGTCAGACTTTGGAATATTTCTACGAATAATTCCAGAGCTAGGCGCAAAGATGGCGTGCGATTCCGAGGCCCGGTGTGCCCGGAATTAATTTTATAAAAATATTATGTATTTTTATACTATGCATGTGGCGGGAGTGTGATATCTCCTAAACGGTAGCTCAGAACGATAATATGAGGGCACGGTTGCGTCCGGAACGTGCCGTTTACCCTAGGTGAGGTGTAAACTTTGCGGGCGCGGGCCTGCGGTGAGAAACACCACCAGGGGCGTTTTCGTAATTAAATGGAGAAGTTAGTGTGCGAGCGTCGGCTCAAATAACTTCTGAACGGAGTCTCGGATGGAAAATCTGAGTCTGCCGTTGAGTTCAGAACGGCGCGTTTACCCTAGGGGTGACTTTACTTTTGTTCGCATCGGGCGTCAGGTCTGAGGCGGGTTTGGCACCAGCGGGCCGCTGATATAAATATCAGCGCCCCCCCCCCCCCCCCCTTTATCGTTCCTCTCGACGTTCCTCGTCGTTCTTCGCCGCCGCTCCGCCGAATCGAGCAAACGAAGCGCCCACGAGCTCGGAATTCGATGGCGAACGTTCCAAGAGCGTGCAACGGAAGCTCTGGAGCGTGGATCTAAGGCAGAACGTCGGCGTTTCGCCCGTGAGGTAGGCGGTTTGAGTTTTACAATCCCGGATCCCGTTTTTGTGTTTTTTTTTCTTCAAATTTTCATAATATTTGTATAGTTCGGGTCCCGAGCTTTCCGAAACATGTTTCGGATCTAAATTTGGAGCACTGGGGTGCTCCAGGTGGCTCCCGGAAGTTTTCCGGCGAAAAACCCGGTTTTCCGGCGAGACCCGCGACGGCCATGGCGGATTCCGGCGAGTTCCGCGGCGGCGCGGCGGCGACGCGGTGGTTTCCGGCTCCGGCACGGCGGAGTCCGGCGGCGGCGCGGTGGTTTCCGGCGACCCTGCGGTGGTCCGGCCAGAATGTTCCGGGGGTTCTTTAAACCCCTGTAACTCGCAAACCGTAACTCCGATTTGTGAGCCGTTTGCGGCGACGCGCTCCTTGCATCGAGACGGACCTTTTGAACTTACTTTGAGGGTTTAAAGGTTCGGGATCGTGGCCCGGGAGCTAGAAACGTCGTATAAAATAATAGTATTTTATTATTTTACGACTTTGGGTCGTTGTAACTTCTACCCGGAGCGTCCGATTGACGTGCCGTCAGTGGAGTTGGGAACCTGATGGTATGACGAACTTTTTGAGATGGTTTCCGGGTGTTGGGTCTGAGAACGGGGTGCGGGCCCCACGAGGCCGTGTTTTGGCGTTTACGGAGAAACGCAGCTTTTGCACCAGGAGTCCGATTTTGGCGGATGAATAGTCGATCCTGTGTGTTTTTCCGAGAGGATCGCAAGGGTGCAATCCGTTCGATGAGTTTCGGAATCCAGGCGTGGGCCCCACCCGAGCCGGCCTTCGGTGAATAGTACCTTTTTCACCGGGTGTCCGTTTTGGGCGAGCGAGTAGTCGATTCCGCTTGTTTTTCCGAGGGGATCGTCGTGGTGTGATCCGCTCGATGGGTTTCGGGATCGTTGTGTGGGTCCCGCATGAGCTAGCTACGGTGAATAGTGCCTTTTTCACCGGTGCTCCGTTTCGGGCGAGTAAACAGCCTATCTTGCGTGTTTTTCTGCGTGGAACGCGATGGTGGCCTCGGTTTTGGCTTCAGAGGTGCGTAGTGTGGCGTTGTGGCGGGTCACTCGGGTTAGAGACGTTTGGACCAGCAGTGGTTGAGGGTTCTCCCTTGGTTCGTTCCCACGAGGGTTCGTGTGGCATCACAACCTTCGTATGGGTTTGTGATCCTCTCGATGGGATGTTTAAACTGTTAGAGTTGTGGTATCCCTCCGGTGGGCCCGGAGTGGATCCTCTAGCATCTTTATCTAGATCGGGTTCTTAGTATCGCTGTGACCGCTTATTTACGGGCGGCGATCCCCTATCTAGCAGGTTAACCCCGTAGGGTTTGTGGCATCATCGGAAATATGATCCCCTACGCGGTGGGTCGTGCTCAGTAGGGTTGTGGCATCGTCGGGTATACGATCTCATACTCAGTATGTGGTTTATAGTAGGGTTACGGTATCGTTGGCTATGCGATCCCCTACTCAGCGCGTGGTTTCGGTAGGGTTGCGGCATCGTCGGTTCGATCCCCTACATCGCGAGTTATACCAGATAGGGTTCCGGTATCGTCGTGACCATCTTTATATGGACGATGATCCTCTATCTGAGTGTGGAGCTTCTGTCGAGCGCCAGATCGGGTTGTGGCATCCCCCAGCGGATCCTGGGTGTGATCCCCTATCTGTGAGAACTACGTATGCCAGATCGGTTCGTGGTATCCCCCAGCGGACCCTGGGAGTGATCCCCTATCTGTGAGCTACGTATACCGGAGTGGGTCTTGGTATCCCCTAGCGGACCCTAGCGGCGATCCCCTATCCGAGGAGTTTGGTGGTTATGGTGTTTCAGCGATGTTTCCTCAGTGATGTTATCCGACGAGCGTGGTCTCTCGGGTGAGCGTCTGAGATGTTTGCGAGTATCCCGATGGAGTGTATCTCTCGGATGAGTGTCATCTGGTATGACAGTGTTCGTGTGGTGTACTCTCCTGGTTGGGACAGTTGCTGGTGATGAGGTCGGTACCTCTTGTGGCTTTGTGGCGTGAGCTGTGTATATCTGGATTGTTCAAGGTGTATGTATGGTCATACACCTGAGCTGAGCTGAGCTGACTAGTTGTGTTTAGCCGAGGATGGTCACGAGATGGAGTTTCTCTCTCGTCTAGGTTCCCTCTAGCTGGGTTGAGCGGACTGTTGCCTTTCAGTTGCTCCCTTGGGCTTTGGGTTTTTGGGGTGCCTACTGAGTATGTTTATACTCACCCCTGCACGGGCTTTGCCCGCACATGTTTGTGTCTTGTGCAGACCACAGGCCTTTTGACAGAGTCCCAGGAGGACCCGGAGCAGGCGGATCTTAGTGAGCGGGTTGACCGGGGTGTTTACCGGAGCTGTGCCGAGGGAGCTTTTCGACGGGTGTTTATGGCAGCGTTCCCCTTCTTCAGAGCAGGTTGGACGCGCTTTGTAGTTTTCTTTTGGTGGGTCCTGTTTTGCCCTTGTACTTTTGTTGTTGCTCTCTGGTTGTGGGATAGTGTATGCATGCATTTACTTTTCAGTTTCTTTATCTTTGCACTGTTGCATGGAGGTGTTTGTGGGTGCGTGTGTACAGGTACCTTAGGCTAATGCCTCCCATGTGTGTGATAGTCTACTCGGCGCTGGTCGCCAGCCCCTGGCCTATTGGAGGCGGGCTTGGGGAGTCGCGGCTCGAGCCCCGTTGGGTCGGGTCGTGACAAGATATATGTAAAAATACCAAAATACATAATTTAGAATATGAATAATTACCTAAATATATAATAAACACACCTGAATACTTTCTTCCATTATTTTGTGTTCTTCAGTTAGCAACTGGAAAGCAGCATCAATATCATCTTCCCCTATAAGAAATACCGCTCCATCAACCATGGACTCCTAGATAAGAATATGAGAAATAAATATGCAATATTTCATTTTTTTTTAAGAGAAATTATTTATATTTGATATGATACTATGAGATACACCAGAAATAAAATAAGTGTGAAGGAAAATAACTAAAAACAATTCCATAAAACAAATTAAAACCATTTGAAGGGTAAATTATTGATAAGAATACGAAACAGGCACTTAGTAATGGATTGAACATTCAGAAAATGTGTGAATGGACTTATCATCACATAAACACGTTACTCCAAAGACAATAGAACCTACTCATGGATTGACATAACATTCCAAATTGGGGTTTGTAGATAATCCAAGACAGGCTCTTCAACATGTTAGATTTTCACAACAAACCCCCTTCCATGATAGGTCCAATTAAATTGTCATAACATCACCTAAAAAATACCATGTCTTTTAATGCTTGTTTATTTTTATTGTGTCACAAAAAACATTAGCACCACTACAAGCCAAACGGGTTGCTTAAGATAGATTTTTTGGGTTTTTAAAAGAAAAACCAAAGAAAGATAAAAGGCCAAAGGGTGTGCATTTGTATGAGTTGAGGGAAAAATCAAACAATAAAAACATCATACCTCAATGGATAAGATAACACGTTAAACCCTTGATCCAAGGTCCACAACATCCACTATTAAACACTTTCTAACATTTTGAAATATTTAAAATAGCTGTGTTGTCCACATGATTGAATGGAAACACCTGTAAGGGTTGGTGTCCTCAGAACCAACTGTTTTGTACTTTTATTACATAAATGTTCACTTATTATATATTGTTCATTGTTCTGCATGACTATAATATAATAATGTCCTGGAATATTTGTTGCATTAATAATGTCATAGCAGATCCCCGCTATGATGAGAACCTTGAAATGCTATAACAATATTCTTAAATAAAGTTCTGTGGTTGGATGACATACTATGATAGGACACATAGTATACAGACCGTCATGTGCGAGTACTCGTAAGAAGATGAGACTCTCTCTCATGGAGTTCGCACTTGGTAATCTCCAAGATGGGAGATTATGAGAACAGACCTGCCAGTAGTAATTCTGCATGTCTTGGTGTCATCGGATATTGCTATCTGCGAGCGTGTGTAATGGTCCTTAGACTGAAAGATTATCATTAACTCATGTCATGACTCGCACACTTAGATTTACTGACGAAAACCGTCACGCAGACAGTTGGTAGGAAGAAGGGTACGTTGGGTGCGTCACGAGTGACATGTTGTTAATGGATAAGTCGAGGAAGGATTTGTCCCTTCCATTTATGGAAGTTGATATCTCGGCCCTTTGATTGAAATAGAAATGTCGCATTAAATTCCATGTCCATGGTGTAAATGATGAGTTTATTTCAGGTAGTCAAAGAACGACATATCAAACATATAGGTTTATAACACTGCCATGAAACCTGCTTGATGAGATATCCAGACAAAGGGATTAAATTACACAGTAAGCGTTTGTATGAGGTGATACGTCAATGCGGCGTCGACTTCTTTCTCTTGGGTGCCTTGACCCGTTGCTAGACAGTAATCTTGGACTTTAGGCAAGCCCGCCTAATGTCAACGAGAAGAGGCCTAGAGGGTCACACATTAAGTGTATCCAAGTATCTCAAGTTGAATAAAGATTATTCCTGTACGTGGTTTAATAATTATTCAAGGAATCCTAAGTTGTTTTAAATGATGGAAGAAAAAGAAAAATAAAATAAAACAAGTACACGCCGTGTATTATTAAATGAACACGCCGTGTAGTTTTATTTTGGAAAGGAAATGAATAAATGAAAAAAAGATATACACGCTGTGTACATTTAATGTACACGCCGTGTAGTTTTCAATGAAAAACAAGTACACGCTGTGTAGTTTTTCCAGTCGGGATTTTGAGGATATAATATTGTTTTAAATGATATTTATTATAATCAGCATGAGCGCATGTCAAGGAATTAATTATTCGACATGGGGGTTTTCAATAAGAGTTAATGAAATAAATGAAACGTGTAACGCGTTTATTTATTATCATAACTCTACAACCTCAAACTCGATTATAAATATCCTAACAACCCAACTCTTTTCCTACACATGAGAATCATTGTGCACAACATCTCTGGAGAATTCTTTCAAGACCGAAAGAACCTCTTCCTCCAAGAATGCTCTCAAGACCGAGAGAGATCCTCTTCCATCGGATCAAGATGATCTAAGGCGGACAACGCAAGCAAAGGCTTCTCCACGCTAGCACCCGGAGAATCCTTTGGCGACGTCCAGAGATACAAGGTGCACGTGTGGATCACCGCTAGAGGGAGTCTACACTTGGCTTCTACGACGCAACGACGGATCACATCGATAACGTGATCGAGAACATCAATGAAGAAAGAACACCCAAAAGGTATTTCTTTATAATTAATTGAATTAACTATAATCAACCTGTAACGATCCTTGTTTGTGGTTCCGGGACAAACCATCTTCTTTTTCTTTTTCTGTGATTCGATCCGTGGAGACTGACGTTTAACGTCGTATTGATCCCGGATTGATCATTGCTAATGACAAAAAGCCAAGTGGGCACATCCACCCACGCGCTTCCGCTGTGCCCGGAACCTTCAAATGGTATCAAAGGGAGGTTACAATGTTGATTATAGTTATTTAATTTTCGTTGATAATTTACGCATTCATATTTGATTCAATTAGAAATAAATCGTTCTATAAATCTGAATTAACGAGATCTATTCTTCCTTCTTCGTTTCTCGATTCATATCACAGAAACGACCTTTTAATCTTAATTTTGATTAAAATAAAAACGAGGAACTCATCCGGAGGAGCCGCTCTTTCTGTCTATACAACACGGGATTACACGGCGTGTAATTAAAACTACACGTCGTGTACTTAGGTTCAACGAACCGGCACTGGTCCGCCAAACCACGCCGTGTGAATTGATTATGCCTAAGTTTTAATCACGCCGTGTTGACCAGAATAGAATGGTGTGTGGAAACCGGAATACACGGCGTGTATGTTGGAACAACACACCGTGTAGTCCGTTCCGACCCAGGTGAAACCGTGTACAAAGATAAGTCGCGTACCGCGTACACAGGATCGTCAGGCTGGTTACCACGTAACAAGGAAGTACACGCCGTGTATGATTCATCTACATGCTGTGTACTCTAAAATTTCCAAAAGTACAGAAAACATGCTAAAGCCCTGGCATGTACTTTGGATAAAGGGTGAAAAGAAAAATACACGCCGTGTAATTATAAACTACACGCCGTGTACTTTCCAGAAATGGAATTTCACCAGGTTTCCTCCAATGTACAAAGACTCGTACAAGGAATATGGATGAGAAGAATCTCAAGGAAATTCAGAAAGGAATTTAAGATAAAGAATTGATTAATTATAAGATCATAATTAATTGAATTCGAGCGTGTCTTATCTTAAATAAAAGAACGATTGAAAGAATTTGAATTCTAAATATGCGTAAATATCTTTGCATACTATGGATGATCATGAGCTAGACCAAAGACCCTTTGTATGTGTATGGTTTCATTTAAATTTATTTAATTTAAATTTGTTGGCCTGTGAGCCTTCTTCCAATAAAATGTAGGGCCTGCGTGCCCATGGTTTCTTTAATGTAAACCCATGTAATGGAGGATCTCCCAAGCTAGAGGAGACAGTTCAAATCCCAAAGCTGAGGCAAAACCGACACAAGAAGATACAAAGGTGGACAGGTGGGAGCTGCAAAACACAAACCATTAGGTTCAAGGTGTTTTCCCTAGGTCAGGGTTAGCTTATAAAAACTGCTAGATAAGCTAACCAAATAGAAGCTCGTGATCATGCCATCTTATTTTATTTTTGTCTGATTGCATGGTTTATTTATTATGTATGTGTTGTCGCGATCACATAATTAATAAAATGAACATGCATGCAAAGATGGAATAAAATAAAAACTGGACTATGCGTAAACATTATCGGAACATGGTTAATCACTTAAGCAAGCATCACTTAATATTAACAAGCATGTGATAATGCAAAGATACGCATAAAGAATAAAATCCCTCAAATACCATATTAAGTCAGACCAAGCCTTCTGTTACTTGATTAAGGGAAAGACTCAATAAAACTATGTGTTTGACCAACCCTTGTTGGGACACTTACTTTTATAAAGGAAGCCCTTATGAAAGGTTTCGGGTTGACTTAACCATATTACATCAAGAGAAGTAGCCCTTGCTAGACTTGATGTAATATTGGAGGCAAGAGTTGAGGAAATCCAAGTCAGGATTTTAGGATTGGGGAGTCCACTCAACAGATCAAGGAACTGGAAGCTCACAGTTGGCAAAGACCTGCCTACCTAAATACCTTCAAATAGCTTGACCAACCCTTGTTGGGGTTATGCAAAGGGGAATATGGATCCTTTCCACTAGAATGTCAAAGCAACTGGACATTCCGAGTTCACTGGTGAGGGCCATTAGGACTTGATAAAATAGTGGGAGAATTTATAAATTTTATTATTTCTCATAAAAATGTAATCAAGAAAGTACTAATAAATCTGCTCTTTTAAATTGTAGAATCAAGATGACAAACTCGTCAACCACATTTTCTCTGCGATCAATACTGGATAAAGACAATATCCTCACCGATAGTAACTTTCAGAAATGGTTTAGGCGCCTTCAGGTTATCCTACTCCATGAACGAAAGTTTTACGTGCTGGAGTCCTCACTTCCTGATTCCCCTGCCCTAGGGGTGAGTGATGAAGATTTCCTAGTCTATGATCAACATTTGAACGACGCTCTCGATGTTCAATGTTTGATGTTGTCATCTATGTCTAGTGAGCTCATGAAGTCTCATGAAGACATGGATGCCTACAGCATGCTCGAGCACCTCCGTGGTCTATACCAGGAGAGAGAAAGACAGGAAAGGTTTGAGATCTCCAAAGCTCTATTTCAGAGCAAGCTTGGAGAGGGTGCCCTAGCTGGGCCTTATGTAGTCAAGCTCATTGGCTACATTGATCGCTTGGAGGTTCTAGGGTTTAAACTCCCTGAAGAACTGGGTACCGATCTCATTCTCGCATCACTCCCCCAGAGCTTCTCAAACTTTGTTGTTAATTTCAACATGAACAATATTGAGAAGTATCTATCTGATCTTCTTATCTTTATTCGCCAAGTGGACAATGACATGAAGCATGAAAAGCCTTCTGTCCTTATGGTGAATAAAAGGAAAGAGAAGGCGAAGAGATTTAAGCCCAAAGCTTCTTCAAGGCCTTCCAAGAAAAGGAAGATCAAAGGGAAGGAAAAGGAACAAGATGCTGTTTGTTTCGCATGTGTCAAGAAGGGCCACTGGAAGAAAAACTGCACCCAGCCAAGGAAGCAAGGGGAATCTTCAGGTGCGTTTGTTATCGAATGAAATCTATCTGTTTCTACTAATTGGGTATTAGATACTACTTGTGGTGCTCACATTTGTATCCAAATACAGGAACCAATTAGATTCAGGAAGATTGATCGAGGGGAGGTAGATCTACGAGCAGACAACGGAGCCAGACTCGCTGTTGTAGCTGTCGGAGACTACCACCTCACATTGCCTACCGGGATGGTCTTGGTTTTGAAAGGTTGTTATTATGTGCCTTCTGTTACTAAAAACATTATTTCAGTATCCAGATTAGATACTGATGGATTCATATTCAAGTTTGGAAATGAATGTTGCTACTTTTATAAAGATATCATTTGTTTTGGTAGGGCACATTTATATAACGACCTTTATGTGTTAGACTACACAAACCAAGTAATGGCAATCGATAAAAAAGTTAATTCACATGACTCATACCACACCCAACTTTGGCATCATCAGATAGGTCATGTCAATGAGAAACGTTTGACAAAATTACATCAAGATGGGTATTTAGATTCTTTTGAACTAAAACCACTTGGTGTATGTCATGCGTGTCTACAAGGAAAAATGACCAAAGCCCCATTTAGTGGGAAAGGTGAAAGAGCTAAAGAGATTCTAGAATTAGTTCACACAGATGTGTGTGGACCATTTCCAGTTGAAGCAAGGGGTGGGTTCTCGTACTTCATAACTTTTACTGATGATTTTAGTAGATATGGATATATCTATTTAATGAGGTATAAGTCAGATTCTTCTGATCGGTTCAAAGAATACAAGAATGAAGTTGAGAACCATCTTGGTAAGAATATTAAGAAACTCCGCTCAAATAGAGGAGGAGAATATCTTAATCAAGACTTCATTGATTTCTTACGGGAGTTTGGGATTCTATCTCAACTCACTCCTCCTTACACACCGCAGTGGAATGGTGTAAGTGAAAGGAGGAACTGCGCCCTGTTGGACATGGTGAGATCAATGATGATTCATGCGAGTCTTCCATTATCCTTTTGGGGATATGCATTACAAACAACAGCGCACATACTAAACCAAGTACCAACTAAATCGATAAATGGTATTCTATACGAATTATGGAGTGGACGCAAAGCCATGTTATCGAATTTACATGTGTGGGGTAGTGAAGCATTTGTTAAGGCCTCTTCAGGTAACAAACTTGCACCCTGAGGCACAAAGTGTATCTTTATAGGATATCCCAAGGAAACAAGGGGATATTACCTATACAACCCCTCAGACAAAAAGGTTACAGTGGCAAGACACACCATATTCCTTGAGAGGGAGCACATATCCAAAAGAGATAGTGGGAGCGAGATAGACTTCGATGAAGTTGAGGCTCAAGATACACATGAGTTGGTATAAGAACGGATTCCACAAAGCCCCGTGGAAGAACAATCTGTTCCAGAGACACAAGAACTGCGTAAGAGCACGAGAGAGGTGAGAGAACCAGAACGATATGGTTTTCTTGTCACTGAGGATGGTGACTCATTATTGGTTGACAATGATGATCCTCTTACCTACAAGGAAGCAGTTGAAGGCACAGACGTTACCAAGTGGCAAGAAGCCATGAATTCTGAAATGGATTCCATGTACCAAAACCAAGTCTAGATTTTGGTAGATCCTCCAGTTGATGTAAAGCCTATTGGTAATAAATGGGTATTCGAGAATAAACTGGACATGGAGGGGCAAGTCAGCACCTACAAGGCACGACTGGTTGCAAAAGGTTTTAGACAGCGTCAAGGAATTGACTATGATGAAACCTTTTCACCGGTTGCAATGCTGAAGTCCATCAGAATCCTATTGGCCATTACTGCTTACCATGACTATGAAATTTGGCAAATGGATGTCAAAACAGCTTTCCTTAAAGGGAACCTCCAGGAAGATGTCTACATGACACAACCTGAAGGGTTTGTGACTCCAAAGGATGCCAACAAGGTATGCAAGTTGCAGAAATTCATTTATGGATTAAAGAAAGCATCAAGGTCATGGAACATTCATTTTGATGAAGCTGTTACAAAATTTGGCTTTGTTAAGAATGAATGTGAGCCTTGTGTATATAAAAGGTTTAGTGGAAGTACAGTCGTTTTCATAATAGTATATGTTGATGACATATTGCTAATTGGAAATGAAGTACCTGTCTTACAGTCAGTTAAGGCATGGTTGCATAAATGCTTCTCCATGAAATACTTGGGCGAGGCGGCATATATTCTTGGGATCAAGATCCATTGTGATAGATCCAAGAGAATGCTGGGCCTGAGTCAAAGTACATACATTGACAAGATACTGAAGAGATTCAGTATGGAGCAGTCTAAGAGATGATTGTTTCCGGTGTCACATGGCATTCATCTTTCCAAGAAAATGTGTCCTTAGACACATGAGGAAAGAAAGAGGATGGCAATGATCCCTTACGCATCCGCGATTGGGTCATTCATGTATGTTATGCTATGTACGAGGCTAGATGTTGCTTACGCATTAAGTGCGGTAGGCAGATATCAAGCTGATCCAGGAGACCGCCATTGGATGGCAGTCAAGACTATCCTTAAGTATCTGAGGCGTACTAAGGATATGTTCCTGGTTTATGGAGGAGATGAGGAACTAGTCATCAGAGGACATGTAGATGCTAGTTTCCAGACTGATCAAGATGACATGAAGTCGCATACTGGATACATCTTTAGTTTGAATGGAGGTGCAGTGAGCTGGAAGAGCTCAAAACAAAGTGTGGTGGCAGATTCTACAGCAGAGTCCGAGTATATCGCAGCTTCTGAGGCAGCTAAAGAAGCAGTATGGATGCGAAGCTTCGTCCAAGAGCTGGATGTAGTACCGAGCAGTAAAGATCCTATCACACTCTATTGTGATAATACTGCAGCAGTGGAACTTGCAAAAGAGCCAAGGTCACATCAGCGGACAAAGCACATACTTCGGAAGTATCATCTCTTGAGGGATTTTTCTCAGAGAGGTGAAGTTGCAGTGAGCAGTATTTCCACGGAAGACAACGTGGCAGACCCATTGACTAAAGCCTTGACTCAGCAGAAACATGATCATCATGTGAGGTCTAGCGGACTAAAAGTCGTAGGCAGTTGGCTCTAGTTCAAGTGGGAGTTTATAAGGGTTGGTGTCCATAGAACCAACTGTTTTGTACTTTTATTACATAAATGTTCACTTATTATATATTGTTCATTGTTCTGCATGACTATAATATAATAATGTTCTGGAATATTTGTTGCATTAATAAGGTCATAGCAGATCCCCGCTATGATGAGAACCTTGAAATGCTATAACAATATTCTTAAATAAAGTTCTGCGGTTAGATGACACACTATGGTAGGACACATAGTATACAGACCGTCATGTGTGAGTACTCGTAAGAAGACGAGACTCTCTCTCATGGAGTTCGCACTTGGTAATCTCCAAGATGGGAGATTATGAGAACAGACCAGCCAGTAGTAATTCTGCATGTCTTGGTGTCATCGGATATTGCTATCTGCGAGCGTGTATAATTGTCCTTAGACTGAAAGATTATCATTAACTCATGTCATGACTCGCGCACTTAGATTTACTAACGAAAACCGTCATGCAGACAGTTGGCAGGAAGTAGGGTACGTTGGGTGTATCACGAGTGACATGTTGTTAATGGATAAGTCGAGGAAGGATTTGTCCCTTCCATTTATGGAAGTTGATATCTCGGCCCTTTGATTGAAATAGAAATGTCGCATTAAATTCCATGACCATGGTGTAAACGACGAGTTTATTTCAGGTAGTCAAAGAACGACATATCAAACATATAGGTTTATGACACTACCATGAAACCCGCTTGATGAGATATCGAGACAAAGAGATTAAATTACACAGTAAGCGTTCGTATGATGTGATACGTCAATGTGGCGTCAACTTCTTTCTCTTGGGTGCCTTGACCCGTTGCTAGACAGTAATCTTGAACTTTAGGCAAGCCCGCCTAATGTCAACGAGAAGAGGCCTAGAGGGTCACACATTAAGTGTATCCAAGTATCTCAAGTTGAATAAAGATTATTCTCATACGTGGTTTAATAATTATTCAAGGAAGCCTAAGTTGTTTTAAATGATGGAATAAAAAGAAAAAGAAAATAAAACAAGTACACGTCGTGTATTATTAAATGAACATGTCGTGTAGTTTTATTTTGGAAAGGAAATGAATAAATGAAAACAAGATATACACACTGTGTACATTTAATGTACACGCCGTGTAGTTTTCAATGAAAAACAAGTACACGTCGTGTATTTATTATTACACGCTGTGTAGTTTTTCCAGTCGGGATTTTGAGGATATAATATTGTTTTAAATGATATTTATTATAATCAGCATGAGCGCATGTCAAGGAATTAATTATTCGACATGGGGGTTTTCAATAAGATTTAATGAAATAAATGAAATGCGTAACGCGTTTATTTATTGACATAACTCTACCACCTCAAACTCGATTATAAATATCCTAACAACCCAACTCTTTTCCTACACATGAGAATCGTTGGCACAACATCTCTGGAGAATTCTTTCAAGACCGAAAGAACCTCTTCCTCCAAGAATGCTCTCAAGACCGAGAGAGATCCTCTTCCATCGGATCAAGACGATCTAAGGCGGACAACGCAAACAAAGGCTTCTCTACGCTAGCACCCGGAGAATCCTTTGGCGACGTCCAGAGATACAAGGTACACATGTGGATCACCGCTAGTGGGAGTCTGCACTTGGCTTCTACGACGCAACGACGGATCACATCGACAACGTGATCGAGAACATCAATGAATAAAGAACACCCAAAAGGTATTTCTTTATAATTAATTGAATTAACTATAATCAACCTGTAACGATCCTTGTTTGTGGTTCCGGGACAAACCATCTTCTTTGTCTTTTTATGTGATTCGATCCGTGGAGACTGACGTTTAACGTCGTATTGATCCCGGATTGATCATTGTTAATGACAAAAAGCCAAGTGGGCACATCCACCCACGCGCTTCCGCTGTGCCCGGAACCTTCAACACCCACCCCACAAAAAAGGTAATTTGTATCACATATTAGTCCTTAAAGAAAAACCTCCACGAAAATATAAGTGATTGATTTTTCTTCAATTGTAGTTGATGAGATAATGAGGCGCAGTTCAGGCTGATAACGTTGGATTTGAATTTTATGATGATAAGTGAAATAAGGATACAGATGAACTGTTCAATTTTTGGTAAAATTTCACAATGATTGATCTTATAAAAAATTTACCTTTTCCAGGACTCCCAATAAGATATCTGTCGAAAGGGATCTTTCATGGGCCTCATCCACCATAATTACAATAACATGATCATGTCCAAAAAAAGTTAATGTATGGACACATATAAGGTGGATGTCAATGGAATATCATGTAATAAAACAGAATGCATAAAAAGGAGAATATACCATTATGTGCAACCAGAATCTTCTCACCGACCAACCAGAATCTGTTCACTGTGCTTCACTGAAAATTGATTCTGGATGACCACAGTTAGCACTGGATCCAAATGTCTGTGTAATAGCAATGAATATACTGCATCTGCAGGGAGTAATTCATGGAGTGGTGAAAGTGAATGAAGCGATAGAAGATGGACGTAGAGTAAATCATTAATGAATGAACAGTGAATCAAAAGGTTTCGGTCAATTTCATCTCGGCTAATAAAATAGAATGCATGGAAAAAGGATAATATACCACTAAGTGAAACCAGAATTTGCTCACCAACCAACCAGAATCTGCTCACTGTGCTTCAATGAACATAAATTCTGGATGACCACAGTGAACACTGGATCCAATTGATTGTGTGACAGTAATGAATATATTGTGTCCGTAGGGAGTAATTCAGAGAGTAGTGCAACTGAAGGCAACGATAAAAGACATACATTGAGTAAAAAATCAATGAATGGACACTGAATCAATCAACAGTTAACACTATAGAAGTTTTCAGTAAATATAGGGTTACCTGCAGTATAGGCGACACAATTCTTGAGCCAAAGCCGGCACACAGAATTATATTGATATCAAATGAGATCAGTGATGACTTAAGCGAGTCGTTCATAGTAGACATTGCGAGCTAAAGTCAACTGCAAACAGAATCGCTGGTAATAACTCAATAGACATAAATAAATGGAAAATGAATCAATAAATAGTTAAGAGTTGAGAACGTTTGGGTAAATGTATGGTTACCTCCATTACAGGTGACACGATTCCCGAGTCGAAGCAGCATCAAAGGAATCGATTGATATCATATGAAATCGACAGACACTGAAGCGAGTCGTTCAGAGTAAACAGTGCGAGGTCGGGTTGTCCTTCAATTGTGATAAACTCATGTCGGTATCAATATAATGGAGAGGATGTCCTGTTGAACTGGAGGACTCAAACATAACAGATCATCTGGAGGTGATTTTTGGTAGGAGAAGCAGCTTTCGGGAACCGTTGGGGAGAAACATCGCCTGGTGTTATGCGGGAGGAGAATCAGACATTAAGAACCATAAGCAATGAAGAGTGAGTGGAGGTTTGCGGTGATAATGATCGGGCAGAGGTTTGCGGGTGGAGAATATGATTGCGGGAAACCTAGATTGGTAAAATCTAGATTGGCGAAATTTTTGGATGACGAGGAAGGTAGATCGGTGAAATATTGACACCAATAAGATAAGATTGAGGGAAACCTAGTTCAGTGAAATCGTTGGTCGACGAGGATGTCGATCTTCGAAGGTTTTGAAGCAGCGGTAAACAAAGAGGAAAATTGTTGGTCGATGAGGATGACGATCTGAGGAGGTTTTGAAGCAGCGGTAAACGAAGAGGAAAATCGCAACGGGGGGAGGAATCAGTTTTCAGCGGTAAATCTGGGATGGAGGATTCGCGGCTGGAGAGGAGATTTAGGAACGGAAGGAGATGAGGGATGGGGGGCGAGGGTGAGTCGAAGATTTTGAAACAGTAGAGAATGAAGAGGAAAATCGCGACCGGGATAGTGGGTGAGGTGACGGAATAAGGGAATAGGGTTACGGAATAGTGGAGCGAGTTAAGGTGGGAGTGTCCAGAAAAAAGCCGGCTTTAGTAGAGATATAGATAGATATCCGCACCAACAATATTGCAAAAGTGCATATAAAATATAGCGTGAAAAAACATGATGCATATATATTTTAGATACCGATCTGATTTTCTACGCGTGATCCACGGTCTTCAGCGTTAGACATCAAATATAAAATATCCAGTAAATGATGTCCTTCGGTATCTAGTTTTGGTAATCAACAGTATTTCCAGGTTGCGTATGGGAAACCCCGTGAACGGCGGACCGAAACCTCAATACCAGCCCCTTCCTCCCCGGCTACCCTGCCGGCTCTCAGTCATCGATTCTCGGCGTACCGTCGACAGTTACAGTCCTCAACGAGTCTTCTGTGGAGCTGTCTGATGACTGTTTGGGTGCGAACATGTTTACTGCTTTTGAAATTCAAACAGAGAAGCTTCGACGGAAATACATGCTCATGAAAGCGCGTTCGAGTGGAAGTGATGTTCGTAGTGATCAGGGTTGAAATGCTTCCAGGTTGATCCTTGATATCCAAATAATCTGGTATAAATCACTACAACAGGTTGCATGGAAAGAATTCATGATTTTGTTGCTTGAAAATAACTATTGCGTCAGCAGTTTCACTATTGATTTCGCAGTTTATATGCCGTGAAGTTAAAGTGATCGAAATTTGATATTGTATATGTTCCATCTCCGTGCGTTTGTTGGTGAACGCTCAGATGATCAGGAAGTCCAGCCATTGTGCTGTCTGCGAGAACTTAAACCTTGCTTCTATCTGTGCCATTTGTGTCAATTCGAGGTGCATATTCTGGAACTTAATTTACACATACTGTCACATATTCTGTATTATCTTATCGTGATAGACGCTCCAAGAAGAATATATGGATGGGCTATAGAGTGATGGTTGCATGGTCCTAATGCCGAATCAATTATCCATGCTAGCTGATTTCTTATTTATTTTTCTGCTTTTGCAGGCTGAGTGAATATTATGTCTCTCAGAAATCATTGAAGAAACATCGGGATTCTCTGTATCTGAGATTGAGCAGACTGCTTGAGGCCAAGGTTAAACTTGCATTTCAAAAACATCCCTGAATCGTGTGCTGGTTAATTGTCTTCATGAGGATATTGTGAACTGGATGCATGATTTATGATATAGACTTAGATGATGTATGGCTAGGAGATTAGCTGCAATGATGAACGTTGAGTGACAATAATCATTTATGAATTAGAAGGGCATTGCCTCTAACATGATCCGTGAATCCTTATCTTCCGTTGGATTGCAATGAAATTCTTTAGTACTTAATCTTCTTCTCTTCTAAAATATTGGATGTTTTTTGAAGTTTCGGAACCCTCTCCAGACAAGATCTGTATTTGAAGCATTTTTTAATCTTTTCATTGCAATTTTTTTAATTAATGGCATGATGCCACTAGGCATCGAGGTTGGATTTGCCTATCATATTGCTATCTGCAAATGTAAAATATCTGGGTTCTATCCTAAAATCCATGAGCAATGATTCAATAGGACATTTTAAACATCTCAACACCTACCTGCAATTTAACTTGTCTCTCAAAATGCTCTATGAATAAACATTTATAACTTTTACAGGTGGGCAATGTAGAAGGTATAGCCCGTCAAACAAAGCGCATGTCACTTTTTATTTACCCGAACATAACTAGGTTTTACTCTAAAACCAATTAACAATAGGAGAAGAAACTTGATTTTTTTTTGAGTATTGTAATGCTTGGTTACATTTTATTGTGAGAATCTAAATGGGAAGTTTAGTATCCACTAAATTTGTGCAGCAGCTTAATATCATTTTTTTCATCATTTTGTTTAGATAGTGAGAGGAATGAAGAGTTCTATTAAAAAGAAATAAATGCAAGGATGATAAAGAACTCCCAACCGGCTTGCTTCAACAGGCTTTTTTGTTTATTACCAGAGAGAAAACAAGAGCAAAATTACAGCCGGAGGAGAAAGAGGAAGCATGAAGAAGAATGGAAGAAGAAAGTAGATACATGAGAGGCCCCTGCGCTCCAGCCCAAGCCAAATCGGCCAAAACCTTCTACCAACAATATTCTCCTTACCCCCTCTCCCTCCAACGTTCCCCTATTTAACAACCTTTAACCACTGTGGGACCCCGACATATTCCCCCTTTTATTCCCAGCATACCCCCCCTAACAATTCCAGCTGGCTCACAAATTCCCCCATTGTAGTTACAATTCTGCCCCTAGTAGATTCCCCATACTCACTTGCGTACAACCCCACCCCACCGGCCCTACTGCCCAACTCTACCATCCAAGGACCTATCACCGCCCCCCCCAAATTCACCTTGTCCTCAAGGTGAGAAACATGACAAATAACTGGTGCAACCCCCAGTTTCCCAGAATTGGGTACTAATCGAGTCTGGAAAATTGAATTTTGTGGTGTTCGTTCTATGCCGCGCCCAGATGGTCTGCTGAATGTGCTAGCTGTCATCAATGCTAAATGTGCTGCTCCAACCAACTCGGTTTGGATCCTGTCATCATGTTCAAGGGTCTTCGCCATGCCCCATCGACATGGGGAGGAAGTCCTTTTCCATATGTACAAATACCTGGCTGGGACTGCGATATCAAGGCAAAGGAGCATCCAGATTGCTCCCGAAGCTTTAGATGTTGTTGTGCCCTTTGTGAAACGTGTCAGTTCTTCCATCATGCCAAAGTCTGGTGACCATGTTTGGGAAAACTGGTACTTTCTGAAGTATTGCAGGTCTGCAGAAGGTGCCCAAAACTTCCAATATAAATCAGTGGCGTATGCCCAATGCTGTAGCTGCATTTTGTGCTGTGGGCAGAACCGAACAACACAACTAAGTGAGGACTGTGCTGTTGAGGTCCTTTATAAGGCATCCTTTCCACACATATATGCCACACAATCCCCCATATGCCTCTTGATGCTTCATGAACCCTCACACCTTTTAGATTTCGCATACTGCCAAAATTTCCATCATCAATAACATCACAAACATGGTCGCTGTTCTCTTCCACGCTTGGTTGGGGCAATCGCTGGAAATGAGAATTTAACAAGGATTCAATTACTCCAGTGATTCCGTTGAACCAGTCCATACTGTCGGTATCATGTTTAGCCTAGGGTGTATAAGCCTTAAATGGAGAAATGATTCAAAAACAAAGACGCAGATCTGTTTCCTCTATATCAATCTGTATAGGTTCTGTGTGAAGATAATTAGTACCATATCCCCAGTATTCAGCATCAGGTGTTTATGCCTGACGCTGCTTGACACGAAAGCTATCGAACATTCCAAAATTAGCGGCACAGAGGCCACTGTAAAATGTGCCAGAGAACCCTAAGTGAGTACGAGCGTCAACCCCGCAGGTGGTGAGGACAATATTGAAGAAAGAGGCTCAAGTTAGCATCCAGGAATGGGCTGGTCTTAGGCGAGACCCATCGGAGGTGCGCCCACAGACGCGTTGCGCCCCTGCGTCGCGAAGGCGCCAGAAGCAGCAAAAGGCGCCGCAGGCAAGTCCGACGTCAATGTAGGTGGGGCTGGTTTCGCTTAACTCTAAATGAAGTCGTGAGCGAATCCTCGATGTGAACCGTCGGCCGAGCGTTAGGCTGTAGGAGACAAAGTGTAGGAGACTCTTCTTGGACGTGACCAACAATATTTGCTGGCATTGCAGTATGCCACCCCGACACCGTCGTTTCGCCCGTCACCTCTGAGTGCATCTCAATCAGATGTACCGCTAGCGACGGTCGTGCCTCCCCTCGTGACAACTTTTTCTCCAAGCAATCTAATAGAGATCAGGACCTTCCAGAGGTGTGGAAAGTCTATAAGAGAAGGGGCATATCGGTCCAAGTACCAAGTGAAAGCAGTTAGGCCACGTGGAGGAGTCAATATGATGTTATAAGGGAGCATGAGTGAGAGTACCAGGGGGGGAATCTTTCTGTTAGTTTATTGGGCTTGTGCTTGAGTGGGAGTACTTGGGGGTTCTCGTGTTTCGCTGACGTTTTTTCTTCTCCCCTTTCGTGTCTTCCCACTGTAACTCTGTTTTCTACAGTCTTACATACAAATGGGGCCAAGTTTCTTAAAACTTGGTCCGACCTGCCGTGCACTGCAACAACTTGTTTTAGCCAACACCCCGGTCATTTCATGGAAACTCGCAGTCAGACTCGCTTAGATGCGGTGGAGCAACGAATGAGCCGTGTTGAGACATCTCTTACTGAGCTGTCTGCAATGGTCGAGGGCCTTCAACAAGGCATTCAAGAACTTCGACAAGTTCAGTGGCGTTGGGACCATGAGTTGGTTGAGCAAATGAAATTCCGCAAGATCATGCTGCGCTGTCATGAGAAGCAATCGCAGTTGAATGACTCCCATTCAATACTCATTTCTGCGGAGTAGGGCATTGTCGGGGATGACTCTACACGTCCGGCGTCGCCGAAGATGGGTGCAACTTGGGGCGCACAAGACTTGCCACTCGTCCCCGATCACTCGTCGGTCGGCAGGCGGGTCGAGTTGCCGATTTTTGATGGTTCAGATCCTCGGGGCTGGCTTACTTAGGCCGAATTATTTTTCCATATTCATTTTACCCTTGACGCACTGAAACTCTAGCTCGCCCAAGTATGGATGGTCCAACTATCCACTGGTTCAATATTCTAACCGAAATCCATTCAGATTTGACCCGACAAATTTTTCAAACCGAACCCATGGAACGTTTTAGTGGCCTTGAGGTTCAGAATCCCTATGAAGAACTCGCGGCTCTTCACTAGCGCGGTACAGTTCAAGAATACATCGAGCAATATGAATATTTGGCTTCCTTGATGCTGCGCCAACCAGAACAACAATATGTGGGATATTTTTTTGCATGAATTGCGGGAGGGGATACTATCCTGGGTATTATTCACAATCCCGCATCACATATCCAGGCGATGCGCTTGGCACGCCATGTGGAACTTGCAATTAACAGAGGAGCCGACCCCCAGTTTCGTGGGGGTGGAACGTGCACCTACAATAGTGGGCGTGAGGGTGAGGTCTGACAGTTGTCGCCACTCTCCGGGACACTGCACCACGATGGCATTGCCCTACGGCCTCCATCGTGCGTTGGCAAGGGCATGGGTGGCTCTTCCCTCGAGACCCCTAGACAGGTCCCTAACGGAGGCAGAAGAGTCCGTCATCTGACCAGTCAGGAGTGGGATGAGTGGTGAAAAAAGGGGCTGTGTTTTCGATGCGGGTTGCCTTTTACTCCCATGCACAGGTGCGCTGACCCGAAACACCGGGTGCTCATCTTAGGCGAGGGTTACGATGATCCTGCACACAAGGATCTCAACGAGGCTGAAGAAGCGCCACTTGAGGTTCTTGAGGAACCCGAATGTCAAGTGGCGGAGCTTTGCATAATTTCACCTCACCTAAGTTGGTCTGGCTCCTTGGAATGGTTGTCCACAACTTGCGCAAAATGCACATCAAGCTCGGTGATGAGAGTATCAACTGTGGTCTCAAGGGACTTGTCAACAATTACCTTCGTCCATGGGTAACTACGTTTTTTTACTTGACCCTCAAGTCTGGCAACTTGGACCTTATTTTGGGAATTTCATTGGTGAGTACTCCCGGGGAGGTGCAAACCAATTGGTAGACGATGTCCATGAAATTTGCAGCTGGAGATCGGGAATATTGCCATAATGGAGTAGCCCCATGCAGTTAAACTGCTTCCTCTTTGGAAGGCTAGGTATTGCTGGGTGGCATGACCAATATGCCAGCCGCTTCTTTGGTGATCAACAATAGTTGGCTCTCCAAGAGCTACTCGACATGTTGAAACAGGTTTTTGCAGAACCTCTAGGGCTTCCCCTCGGTGCCCTTGGGACCATGCCATCTGCCTTGTCTTCGACCATCGACCGGTGGTGGTTAGACCATACCGGTATCCACATATTCAAAAAAACGAGATTGAACTCTAGGTGAAAAAGCTGTTAGCAGCTGGTTTGATCCACCCCAGCTCCAGTGCGTTTTCCAGCCCAGTACTCTTGGTTAAAAAGAGATGGCTCATGGTGAATGTGCGTCGATTATCGCTCTCTCAACAAGGAGACCATTCCCAATAAATTTTCTATTCCGGTCGTTGTAGAGTTATTGGACGAATTACATAGCGCCACATATTTTTATTAGTTGGATCTCAAATCTGTATATCATCAGATTCGGATGCGTGAGGAAGATGTGGACAACACGACATTCTGCACCCATAATGGTAATTATGAATATTTAGTGATGCCATTCGGGCTATGAATGAATTATTTCATCCATTGTTTTGTAAATTTGTGTGAATATTTTTTGATGACATTTTAGTGCTCGTCCACCTGACACACTTAGCCACCACCCTGCAGGCCCCCCAAGACAATAACTTCATTGCTAATCAACAGAAGTGTCATTTTGCACAATGACAGGTGGAGTACGTGGGTCATATCATATCTCAAGCTAGAGTGTCTATGGACCCGACGAACGTCAAAGCAGTTCTTGATTGGCCTATTCCTGTGATGGTCCGAGGGGTCCACAGTTTCTTGGCCTAATAGGATACTACCATAAATTTATCCAAGGATATGGCGCTATTGCCCAACCCTTCACTCCCCTCACCAAGAAGGATGGATTCCACCGGACTTCCGCTGTTCAGAAAGCTTTTGGTCACTTAAAACAGCTCATCACAGAGGCACCAGTGTTGGTTTTGCCAAACTTCTCTAAGGGCTTTGACCTGGAGTGTGATGCTTCCGGGCGAGGGGTTGGGGCGTTTCTCATGCAGCACCGCCGACCCATTTCCTACTTTATCAAAACCCTGTTTGCCCAAAATTTAGCCAAATCTACTTATGAGGAAGAGATGATGACCCTCGTTCTAGCGATACAACATTGACACCCCTATTTACTGGGTCAACCCTTCACAGTTTACTCTGATCTGCGCAGCCTCAAGCTCTTGCCTCAGCAGCGCATTACAAAAACCGACCAACAGTGTTGGATAGCCAAATTCTTGGGCTACCAATTTGAAGTAAAGTTTACACCGGGGAGGGAAAATTCAGCTGCCGATGCTCTTTCCCGACAGGAGGACACGCATTCTTTCCAGCCGACCCAATCTATTCCAGTGTAGGCGGACAACAGCGACTTCACAAAGAAGGTTCTAGCAGATCCTTATTTGCAGCTGGTTATCCAGGCCTTGCAGGCTGGCCGAAACTTGTATCTCGGTTACACATATCACCTGGGTGTCCTACAATACAAGAGCTGATTGGTTTTACCAGCCAACTCATCTTGGATACCTCAGCTAATGGCAGAGTACCGTACAACTCCCCAAGCCCGGCCATTCAGGCTTCTATCGCAACTTATATTGGCTCGACATGAAGCAGCGAGTGTAGAAATATGCGCGGCAATGTCCATTTTGCCATCGTAATAAATACTCCACCCTATCCTCGGTCGGGCTGCTTCAACCTTTGGAAATTCCCCAGGAAGTATGGGCTGATTTATCTATGGATTTTATCACTGGGTTGCCCAAATCTCGTGGGTACAATGTTATTTTCGTTGTGGTCGATTGACTTTTGAAATATGCCTATTTTCTACTTCTCAAGCGCCCCTACACGTTAATAGAAGTGGCTGAAATTTTTTATCGGGAGATTGTTCGACTACACGACATGCCTCAATCATTTGTCAGTGACCGAGACTCCGTCTTCCTTAGCCACTTTTGGATAGAGTTATTTCGGCCGCATGGTACTAGGCTCCGATTTAGTTCAGCCTACCACTTGCAGACAGACGACCAAACTGAGGTCGTCAACTGCTGCCTTGAAACTTACTTGCGCTGCTTTGCTGACGAGCAGCCGAACCACTCGTCTTACTAGATTCCTTGGGCATAACTTTCTTACGACACTACTTGACATGCCGCTATCAATACCACTCCTTTTTGAGTGGTCTATGGCCGCAAGACCCCAACAATTCTCAATTTTCTTCTGACAGAAATTCAGGTGCAAGCAGTTGCTAATGCATTGATTGACAGGGAGGAGGCATTGAAACCTAAAGCATCATTTGGCTCGTTCACAAGACCTTATGTGCCAGCAAGCAAACCGCCACATGCGCCCATACACTTTTGATGTTGAGGAACTGATAGAGACCATGCATGCCGCCTGGAGAGAGGTTAGTTAGGGGGAATATTCTGAGAAATATTATACGGAATATGTTGTGGGCCCTAAGGGAATATTCTAGGGAATATTCTTAGTTGGTTAGAGAGGGAGGTTATAAATAAGGATGGATGGGTGAAGGTGAGGGCAGCCTGAAGTTTATGAGTTTAGTGGGCTGCTTATTGCAGATCGGCCTTTGGCTTGGGCAAGATTGAGGGCGAGTCCCCTTCCTGAGGTTCTCTTCCTCCTCCTTTCTCTGTTCTTCCCCTATTGCTGCTGTAATTTCTTCTTATCTACTGTATTTCTACTCCCTTTTTATATAAATACAAGTGGTCGGTGCTTTGGTATCTATCAATTCGTCAATCGCACTCGCCTGGTAGTCTCCCACGACCAGCACAACTTCCACTCCCTCAGAGGCGCAACATGCTGCTGCTAGTCTTCCACCTCTGATAGTCCTACCTGCGCACACCGTCTGTTCGCATTGGGGTGCGCACAAGATTGACGTTTCGCTTCTCATCCTCGCATTCTGTCCAGTTTTACATCAGCGAATACAACTGACCAGTGCGACAATCAACCAGTGCGACGCGACGCCCTGCCTCGCTCAGACGTACGCTTCCATTCCATCTCCCTGTTCAGCAGCGACATGCCCCACGAGCTTCTGTTCCTCCTCCCCTTGCCGGATCCCACCGTTAGCCACTGTTCAACAAAGGCGTGCGTACCGGCCGACTACTGCTGGCTCCGAATTTACTCCCGCCGACTCTGCCGCGACTCTCTGTCTCGTTCTCATCCGAGGGGTGTGCAACGCAGGAGGCCAGACTCGACTCCCATCAGCTCCCCTTCTCTCTCGAGCGGCCGCACAGACTGCCGCTGTGCTTCAACACTTGGTCCGCAGCGCATTACTGCCTTCCTCGATCGACTCCAATCCCGTGCGACGATGTCTGGCCAGAACCGCTCCATAGAGCGCAACCGGCTGACGGACGAACCGCACTCGACGCCTGTACGAGCACAGCGCAACGCACAGAAGGGGTGCGCACTAGGCTGCCTGAGCCGCAGCTGATCGAGCCGACTCTTACATGGGCTCTTGTTATTTTACCACCAGTTGTACAGGTCTCGTCCGTGGTGTCAGAATGGGGTCTCTAGGTTCATGGAGGAGGTTCTTCCAATTTTTATACCCCAAAAGTCGGGTGGTCCCAGCTGCACTTGCGGTGTTGAAAGTGGGTGCCCTAGACCCAACTTGTTTTGTACTTTGATTGTCGCTACATGTATTCTGTTTGTTATAATACATGTGTTTATCTTGCCATAATAATATAGATACTTCTGCATCCACTTTGTTTATGGCAATGTCCTTAGATTACCTGTTGCATCAAAGGGTTATAGTAGATCCCAGACTATAATGAGAACCCTGAGATGCCATGACAGTAATCTTAAAGTAACGTCCTATGGTCCAGTTACATTATTCTGAAAGGACACAGATGATGTGTGACCATCAGGTGCTGGAGGCTCATAAGCATTGAGACTTCTTCTCATGAAGTTCGCAGTTGATGATCTCTAGTAGTTGAGAATTATGAGGACAGATCCGCATAATAGGAACACCACATGTTTTAGGTGTCATTGATCGTTCCTATCTACAAACATGTGTAATGATCTTTAGACTTGAGATCATTGTCAATGAATGTCATTTAATTACGTACATTTGATACAAGGCGAAAACCATGACGACAAAGTCGTGGCGAGGTAGTTTGTATCGGGTGCGTCATTGATGACATGACATTGATTGAATGGTCGAGAAAGGATTTGCTGTTTCCGAGTTCAGGAAGAGATATCTCGGGCCTGGTTGATTAGGATGGTTGCACCTTCAATAAATCCATGGCCATGGTAGTGGAAGGTAAGACCGTCCAGAAAAATCAACAAACAAAATAAAGCAAAATAAAGAATGATGACACTAGTATGCATTCTGCTTTATTGAGATATCGATGACGAAGAGATTATATTACACTAACCGTGTTCGTAGGAAGACAGTCGTTGCTTTGACTTTGCCTCTATAGGGGCCTCGATGGGTTGCTAGACCTCGCTCTAGGTCGATGGAAATTATATATTGCTATTGAGGTAAGAGCCTAGATGGTCACACACAATAGCGCCTTGAGAATCTGCCCTATTCTGGGAATAAGAATTTAGAACTTGGTGGGCCCCGCCAAAGGGTCCGAGCACTATCCAAGTTCTATGGATCACCAAAGAATAAATAAATTCATTAATTATTCAAGTTTAGAATAATTCGTTGAATTTATTTATAACATGTATTTACAAGTTATATAGTAAATACAAGTATTAATATTATTTGAATGGATTTTAATATCCTACGTTCGTTTAATATTAGCAGGAGGAATGAGTCGAGTTAAAGATTCAAATTTATCACGTAATATATTTATATATTACAAGTGATAAATTATAAATATTATTTATGGCATAATTTTATCTGTCATAAATAATTATTTATATCACTTATATAGCGGACGTCTATTACACGGGGCCGGGAATTCATACCGCGTGTTTTTAAACACTTCCTATATAAGTGAGAGAGAGGCTCTCCCATGGTAACTATTCATGTATCAAGATTGAGAGCTTCTCTCTCCTCCTGGAATCTCGAGTCTCTCAAGCGAATGAAGATCTTCAAGTTAATCCATCTCGGATTGAAGCTTTTTCCTTCGCGGCGATCGTCGCTGCGCTGAAGTGAGCGTCGAAGATCCGCGCTAGCACCCGGATCTTGACGAACGACGCGCGAGCAGATTCGTGAGGCGTGTGTGGATGATCTAGAGGGCTTCGACGTTGGAGTCTTCGAGCAACGATCGTCGGTGTCCTGCGGTAGACTTGCACACGTCAATTCTGAACAAGGTACATGTTCAGTTTAATGTTCATGCTCTGTTTAAACCTTGCGAGATCCTCGGACCAAACCGGGATAAGATCACCGGAGTTGACAGGGTTATGTCACTCCAGTGAAGCAAAAAATTTTAAATTCCCAGCTCACTGGCTTCCGCTGCGCCGTCCCGGTAACCAACAGTGGTATCAGAGGGAATCACAAGGTTTTTCTGAGTCAACAAAATTAAGATGCATTAAATTTAATTGCGGGGTGTTAAAACGGTTCATTCAGATCCGACCGCGCGTCGTTTCGTTTTCAAATGATCAAGTTACGATCATTTAAATTTTTTTAATCGGATCGACGTTGTAGTTTTCGTTCATTTGATGTTTATCTCAAATTGAGAATTAACATCAAATATAATATTTTATTATAAAATATTTTCCACAAAGGTTTGTGGAAAATATTTTTGATAATTATAAAAAAAGGGGAGAGAGACCAAGACCCCAATTTGGGGTCTTTTTGCTTTTATAAAAAAAAAATGGAAGACCAAGACCCCAAAATGGGCTCTTCTTCCCTTTAATTAAAAAAAAGGAGAGTGGTGACTTTATTTTTGTCCAAGGACAAAAAAAAAAAAAAAATTGGGAGACCCCAAAGGGGTCTCCTCCTTCACGCGACGCACAAGGGGGTGCGACACCCCCTTGGAAACCCTAGTCGCCGGACCGCCGCCTCCTGCCGGCTAGCCTCCTGCCGGACCGCCTCCCCGCAGGTCTCCCTCCCAAGCCGCCGGTCCCCTTCGCGCCGCCTCGAGCCCCGCCGAGCTGCCTCCCTTCTGCGCGCCGGACCCGCCGCCCCGAGCTTGCCGGCCGCCTCGCGCTGCGCTACCTCCGACCACCGCCCCTACCGGAGCCGGACCGCCTGGCCGCGCCGCCCCCGAACCCTGGCCGCGCTGCTCCCGAACCCCGGCCGGACAGAGCCCGTCGGTCCCCTTCCCGCCTGCCCGCGCCGCCCCGGGCTACGCCGGACCGAACCGCACCGGCCGTCGCTGGTCCCGGCTGCCGCCTTGCCGGCTCGCCGGAGCAGCGGGCTGCCGGCCATGCGGCTGACCGGTTTGATTCCCGATCTCCCGCTTTTTCGGACCTTGCCTGAAGTTGCCGCCGCCGCGGGAGTCACTGGACCGAGCGGTTATGCCGCGGTCACACCGCGGTCACGCCGCGGTAATGCCGTAATTGGCTCTGCTCCAGGACGACACCCCGCGGCGGTTTGCAGTCCCGCCGAACTCCCGGGCTAGAGGTAACCCCGCTTTATATTAATTTTAATTAATTTAGTTTTTTTAATTAAATTAATTAGAGTTAATTTGGGGTTTATTTTTTTTTAATTTGAAATATTAATTTAATTTAAGTTTAGAATTAAATTAATGGTTTAATTTAATTTTTGGAATTAAAATTAAATTTAACAAATGGAACCAATAAAATAAATTATTTGAATTTAGTCAAATTCATTTAATTTATTAGAGCATCCTCGCATTATTTAAATTTATTGTAATTTAATTTTCTTCCACATATTTTACCCTGACTGGTTTTGAGCAAGTGACCGAACTGTGTATGTCTGGTATTTATTTATTTATTTAATTATTTATTCAATGCGTGCGATGATTGTAATAATTAATTAGATAAATGACGGTCTGCGAATCGTATCTTTTAATTCAAATATGTATAAGGGCCTGCGTGTCCATTGCACGAGATGTATTTTGTACCCTTAGACCCCCTCGCCTGCGTGCGAGTACATTTGTAATTAAATGATGATCCGAGACACAGACCCCGCCAAGACGAGGCGGCAAACCAGACGGGAGCCAAGCGCTTTGCACTGGGCAAGCTGCGATGTGAGTCAAGTCAGGACTCAGGTATGGATGCCCCTAGGTCAAGATTGATCCGTTATGGATCGATCTTTATAGAATGCTCAAGACCAGTCAGATTGCATGATTTACTTTATGCATAGTTTATTATTTTATGCGTTTGCATGATTATTGCGTGATCACATAGAATAGTAAACAAGATAAAATGCATAAAGATGTGACGAATTATATTCTATTGCATGTTCAGTTGTGAGCGCGACAACCCAGTTTGAATATAATAAATAAAAAAGGATTATATTCGTCAATAAATATAAAAAAATCCCTCAAAGATATATTAAGTCTAAAATCCTTCCATTCCTCACATTTAAACAAAACCGGCTGTTTGGGTGCTCGTCAGCCTTAGTTGAGAGTGCATCTTACTACCGGGGCGTTTTCATGAGAGAAATGGGTCGACTTAACTTAAGTGAGTAGTCAAGGATTAACCTTAGCTAACTTGCTATCACTTTAGAGGCAAGATGTTGAGGGAATCAAGTTCAGATTCCAAAAGTTGGGACTTTACTCAACAACACAAGGAACCACAAAAACAAGTGGTTGGCCAGTCTAGTGCCTACCTTGAAACCCTCCTAGTGGCGTAACCCTAGCTTGTAGACTACGAGGGAGGTTTTGAGGATCCTTGCCACTAAAATGCTCAAGCGATAGAGTATTCCGAATCTAATAGTGAGGGCTATTAAGGTTCGTTAAAATAGTTGGAAACATTAAAATGATATAATAATTTATTAATCATAAATGTCAAAAGGTAATCAAGACAAAATACTAACTGCTAAAATGTTTATCTGATGTAGATTTAAAATGGCAATCACCAACACCACAAGTACTTTATCACTGCGATCAATCTTGGATAAAGAAAATATCCTGACCGACAATAACTTTCAGGAGTGGTACAGGCGCTTGCGTATAGTACTACGCCAAGAAAGGAATATGTGCTGGAATCCCCAATTCCTGCCGAACCTCCTCAGGGAGCAAGCAAGGCGGAAAAAGATAAATGAAGAAAGCATGTAGACGATGCACTTGATGTATAATGTATCATGTTGTCATCCATGTCCAGCCAATTGCAAAAAATGCATGAGGATGAGGACGCCTACAAGATGCTTTCACATCTCTAAGAACTTTATGAGGAGAGGGCCTGACAAGAAAGGTATGGGATCTCATGTGCGCTTTATAAGTGCAAGCTAGTAGAAGGGCACCAAGCCGGTCCTCACGTGCTCAAGATGATTGGGTATATTGTGAGGCTTGAAGCCCTTGGGTTCAAACTGAACCAAGAACTAGCAGTGGATCTCATTCTTGCCTCTTTACCGTCAAGCTTCTCGACTTTTATTGTCAATTATAATATGAATGATATGACAAAGTCGCTCTCGGACCTTTTGGCTTTAGTTCGCCAAGTTGATAAGGATATGAAAAATACCAATTCGTTTGTCCTTATGCTGAACAAGAAAAGCAAGGGCAAGACAAAGGGGTTTAAAGCCAAGTCAAGGCCAAAAACACCAATGCATCGTCATGCAGAGAAGCCAAAGATTCAGAGGCAAAGTAATGAGCAGGAAGCTGTCTGCTTTGGATGTGGCAAGAAAGACCACTGAAAGAAGAATTGCAGAGCTGGGAAGAAGAAGCAAGCCGATGCTTCTACTTCAGGTATTTTTATCATTGAATGCAATTTATCTTTATCTACAAGTTGGGTATTGGATACGGCTCACACATTTGTATTCATATACAGGAACCAAATAGGTTCAAGAAGATTGCAAAATGTCAAGTGGATCTCCGAGCTGCAAATGGTGCAAGTCCCGCAGCCTTGGCAGCGTGAGACTATCACTTAACCTTGCCAACTGGTTTGGTTCTAGTTTTAAACAATTGCTATTATGTACCTTCTGTTACCAGAAACATTATCTCTGTGTCGAGTCTAGGCACTATGGGTTTTTATTTCAAGTTTGGAAATAAATGTTGTCTCTTTTATAGGGATAACATATGTTATGGTATGACACATATTAACAATGATTTATATATGATGGAACTAGAAAACTCAGTAATGACAATCAATGACAAAAACAACCAACATGACTCAAATAACACCCGCCTATGACACTTCAGGCTTGGTCATGTAAACGAGAAGCGATTACGAAGATTGCATCAAGAAGGGTATCTAGACTCGGTACAGTTAGAACCCTTAGATGTATGTCAAGCTTGTTTACAATGAAAGATGACCAAAGCACCTTTCTCAGGAAAGGGAGAAAGAGTCAATGCAGTGCTGGAATTAATACATACTGATGTATGTGGTCCATTTTCAGTAGAGACAAGAGGTGGTTTTCTATACTTCATTACTTTTAATGACGACTATAGTAGGTATGACTATATCTACTTAATGCGGTATAAGTCAGATTCTTTTCGGATTTTTAAGGAATACCAAAATGAAGTAGAAAACCAACTTGGTAAGAAGATAAATGCACTTCGCTCAGACCGAGGCGGAGAATATCTTAACCAAGCATTCATTGATCATTTGAAGGAGTGTGAGATAGTATCCCAACTCACTCCTTATACATCACAATGGAATGGTGTTGGTGAAAGAAGGAATAGAAACTTGCTTGACATGGTCAGATCAATGATGAGTCATGCAACCCTTCCATTATCCTTTTGGGGATACGCCTTGCAGACAACAACATACACCCTTAACCGAGTACCAACTAAAGCTGTAGATGAGATTCCATACCAGTTATGGTATGGAAAGAAACCCAACCTAACACACATGCGTGTATGGGGGTGTGAGGCATTTGTCAAGACTTTACGAAGTGACAAATTAGCATCCAGAAGCACTAAGTGCATCTTTATAGGTTATCCTAAGGAAACTAGAGGATATTACCTATATAACCCTTTAGATAAAAAAGTCATTGTGGCAAGATACGCCACATTTCTAGAAAGGGAACACATTTCTATTGGAAATAGTGGGAGCAAGATTGACTTCGATAAAGTTAATGCTCCAGATGCGGTGTGAGATTACTTGGCCTTAAGCGACGTTCCCAATGCGCCAAAGGCTGACAATAAATGCCGATGGCTTCGAGAACAAATTGGGGAACAATTTGCCCTTAAGACAAAACCAACCAAACCATCACTACAACCACTATATGATGCATGTTAATAAAACATTCAAGCATGTATTCCCAAAGGACAACCAAGTTGTTCTACAATACAACCCAAAACCGAAATAATCCAACACAATATCAGGGTACTAAGCGGAAGACTAAACAACAAAACACCACGAGCCATGACACCACCACAGCTCCACGCCAAGATCCAAGCTCCAAACTCCACCAACACATCACAAGCATCACCACGAACCACTAGCAATGAGATGCCTTACCTTTACCTGTACCTCGGTATACGACATCTGCAAAGACACCACAGTGCCAAAGCAGGGGGTGAGTACAACTACTCAGTAGGTTTTCCCCAAATGACTTCCCTACACACGCCACTAGGTTAAAACCGCTAACACATTTATATAAAACAATTTATATAAAATAATCACAAGTGCATCCATTACCATAAGTCAACACACCCTTACCCAACCATCTTGCCCAAACCAAGTAAACTCAGGGAAAGCCAAATAATCATGCCGTAGGCCAAACATGCCACACAAGGAAGCCAAATCAACCATGCCACGCAAGGAAGCTAGTTCAACCATTTCACATTTACACAACAAATTCCATCTATGCAAAGCAACACATAACAAAGCAACCATAACAGTGGGACTTCCCGCCCAACTCGTTCACCCCATCTTCAGCTAGCAGGACTTCTCGCCCACTACCTGACAACCCAAAACGGTAACGGTGAGACTTCCCGCCCAACTCATAACAGTGGGACTTCCCGCCCAACTCGATCACCTTTTATAGTGAGACTTCTCGCCCACTTCCACACAACATTTCAATCAAGCCAAACCAAGCATAAACTCACCAAGGTCACAACAACATGCAATCAACCAATTCCATCGCATACCATTCCACTTCAATAAATCGTCCATTTATTGAAAACAATTTTCCATGCCAAACAACCTTTCAATAAAACAACATCTTTATTGAAAGCCATTTCCATCAATCATTTTCACAAGCCAATCTCAACAACCCATTTTAAAATCTCCATTTTAAAATCCACAACAATAGCATTTCACCACAAAACCTCATTTTTCCCAAAAAATTCCCAAATGGATTTCCAACCAATTTCGCATAACAAATCACAATTAATTTTCAGCACAACAATAAATTGTAACAAAGAACCACTAGTTCTAACCAAGTGGAGTCGAGAGAGAAGCCACCTGGTTCTCGAGAAATCGACCCACAAACAATCGCGCCTCAAATCCGGCGAACGCACCACCGAAACCTCTCTAGATCCCCTTCTTTAACATTCACAAGCCTTCAAATCACCATTCACGGAAACCACAACCCCAGGTCTACACACAACAAGTGTAGATCTAGAAAACCAAGAAAGAGGGAAGAGCAGATCTAGAGGAAAACACAAAGAAATCATGTGAGAAGACTTACCCGAGAGCAATCACCTTCAAAACACCAAGAACCCTCTACAAAAAGCCTCCAAAGTGAGTGGGAAAGCTTCTCCACCCCTTGAGAACCGAAGAACCCGAGTGATTAACGAGTGGGAGGAAGTTTGGAGTGAAATAGGTTAAGCCCGATGGAGCCCGGAACTTATAACCCTATTTTTAAGTGGCCGCACGGTTTGACAAACCGTGCGCTAACCGTGCGCACGCTACTATCTCGAGAGCAAGGGTCTGCACGGTTTCCTCGCACGGTTTGGCAAACCGTGCGCAGGCCGTGTGGAGCCTACTGTCTCCCCCTGCACGGTTTCTTGGAGCATCCGCACGGTTTCCCTTAGCGTGCTCAAACCGTGCACCCATAGAGAAGCCTCCAAACTCATCCAAAACCATTCCAAACTCTCCCAACCTCTTTCCAACTCATCCCATGTACTTTAAACACATAAAAATGCATAAACAAAAGCTACATATTTCAAATCGGGAGTGTTACATTCTCCCCACCATTGGACTTTTCGTCCTCGGAAAGTAGTGAACCCGCCCTTTGCCGAAAGAGCTCGGGCCACTGCTCGACCATTTCTTTCTCCCGCTCCCAAGTCTCCTTTTGAATCTGACCATGTTGCCACAAAACACGAACTAAACCGATGCTTTTACCACGCAAGACTTTCTCTTGCCTATCCACAACCCGCACTAACACGTGCACCAATGAAGCATCCAGTTCTAGCTCAACATGATCCCAACGAATCACATGGTCACGATTCGGCTGATACTTTTTCAACTGCGACACATGAAACACATTGCGCACCGCACTGAACCTAGGTGGCAAAGCCAAACGATAAGCCACCTCACCAACCCGCTCAAGAATCTCAAAAGGCCCAATATACCTCGGAGATAACTTTCCATGCTTCCCAAACCGACGATGTCCCAACCTAGGAGAGATCCTCATGAAAACATGATCACTCACCTTGAACGACAACGACCGTCGACGATGATCCGCATACGATTTCTGACGACTCTGAGCTGTCTCCATTCACTTTCTGATCAGCTTGATCTTCTCCGTAGTCTCCTGGACAAGGCTCGGTCCAACCATCGAGGACTCACGTGTTTCCACCCAACATAGTGGAGAACGCCATGACCGTCCATACAATGCTTCAAACGGAGCCATATGTATATGTTGGAGTATGTGTAACTTCCCTCTGTAACTTCCCTTGGGGGGTGGGGATTTCTGAGTTTACATGGTATCAGAGGGATTCCGACCCTCCCTCCAATTTTGCCCCCCCTGTGCGCGCTGCTCCTGTGAGGCCCTCCTGTCCAGTTCGGCGGCGGCCTCTCCTAGCGCGGCGCGGTCCTCCTTCCCGGCGCCCCTCTCTCTTTTTTTTCCACGGCGTCGCTCCCCTACCGCTCCGCGCGGCTCCCCTCTCGGTGCCCTCCCCAGCGCGGCGCCGCTCTCCTCCCAGCGCCCTCACCCGCGCGGACCCCAGTCCCGGCGGCTCTCCCCACCGGCGCGGCTCCCCTCGCCTAGCGGCGGATCGCCCTCGGCCTCGCCCCGGCGCCCTCACCCTCGACCCAGCGGCGCCCCTCCCGGCCAGCCCCGCTGTGCGCCCGCCTCCTGCGCGGATCGCCCCTCCGCCGTGCGCACGCCTCCTGCTTGGCGCGGCTCCCCGGCGGCCCTTCTGCCTGGCGCGGCTCCCGGCTCCCGGCTCTCCGGCGGCCCTCCTCCCTGGCGCGGCTCCTGGCTCCCCGCGTCGCCCCCCCGTAGGCTCCCCGCGCCCCGCCTCCCGCTGCTCCCGTGCCTCCTGCACGCTCCAACTGCTCTAGCCCCGCGGCTCCCCTCACCTAGCGCGCCCTCGTCCCGGCAGCGCACCCTCGTCCCGGCAGCGCGCCCTCGTTCCGGCGGCCCTTCCTGCACGCGCACGTTTTGCGCCAGATCATCCCACCAGCCCGCTGCATCAGCTACCCGTCGCTTCCATGGCAGACTCCTCCCCTCTGCCGCCGATGATCACCGCTTCCACCCGCCTTGTGGATGACCGATTGGACTCCACAAATTTCTCCATCTGGAGAAAGACTGTAGTGATGTCCCTCACCGGGATGGACCTCGATCATCATCTTGAGGATCCTCCCCCAGCCTCGACTGATCCCAAATATCGTTCCTGGAAACTTGCTGATAGCAAGATCTTCGCTCTGCTGGTCAATTCCATGGAACGATCGGTCAAAGATGTCACCCGCACAACAAATACCTTCTAGGAGCTCTGGGACTCCTTGAATATCATGTACTCCGAGACCAATAACCTCGCTCGGGTGTCCGATCTCCTTCAGCGATTGTCCCATGTTCGACAACAGGACCGATACTTTACAGCATACTTCATGGAATGGAAAGGGCTGCGTGATGAGTTGCAGGAGTTGTGGCCCATTCCACAAACACCGGCCGAAGCTCAGACCCAGCGGGACCAACTCTGCCTCTTCACTCTTCTCAACGGCCTCGCTCCAAATTTGCCACAACGGCAACCGAACTGCTCGCTAGCTCGTCGATACTGGAGATCTCACAGGTGTATCACCGGCTCAGTAAGGCCCAGCGGGCTCTTCCTCCTCCCGCCTGTGCGTGACGCCAACGGCGCTTCCGCCTCGCCTGCGCAGTCTCGGCACCGGCCCGTTCGTCGCCGCCAGATCCCGCAGCGCCTCCTGCCGTCTTCGCCCTCGTCCGGTCGACTTCCCGTCGCCGGCCCTCCTCGGCTCTTCCCTGCAGGCCCGGCTCCCGTCGACTCCCGTCGTCGTTTTCAGACGCGGCTCCCGGCGACCGCGGCTCTTTCCGGCGGAGTCCAGATCCAGCGCGGATCTCCTTCCTCCCGCGCGACTTCCGGCGCGGCTCCCTTTTCCGGTGCGGCTTTCGGCCCGCCTCCTCCCGCGCGACTTCAGGCGCGGCTCCCTCCTTCGCGCGATGGCCTCTCGGCGGCCCCCTCTGTTAGATCCGGCCAGATCTGGCCGGATCCGCTCCCTGCACACGACATCTCTCAGATCTGGCCAAATCCGACCAGATCCGGCGATATCCGGGCAGATCCAGGCTGATCCTTCCAGATCTGGGCAGTTCCGGACTGTTCCGGCCAGATCCGTCCCCGTGCACCACCGCTGCAATCCCGCTGCAACGCAGCCTCCCTGCTCCGGCTCTGTCCGGCGGTGCTCCTCCCTGCGCTGTTTCCCGGCCGCCCTCTTCCCCTCCGCTGCGAAGCGTCCCGGCGAGTCCCGGCCCCTGCGCACAGCCATCCGCCAGCATTCCCCTCCTGGCGGTTTCCCCTCTCCGCTCTTCCCGGCGGTCTTTCCGGCTCTCCACTTACGTTGCGGCTTCCCGGCTCTCAGTCGGCCCCGCCTTCCGCGACGCGTCCCGGCCTCGCCCTCACGCGGCTGCCTAGCTTCAAGTTTCGGCTCTCCGGCACCTCCTGCGGCATCCCCGCCTCGCCGGCATCTCCCGATGACTCCCGGCAGCCGCATCTCTATCCGCCGGCACGCCCATTCGCTGGCGCAGCAGCTCGACCACCTAGGATTTGGGCCCGTTGGCGCCGTCAGATCCCGCAACAATTCTGCGGACTCCCCGCCTCCCGTCGCCGGCCCCGCAAGTGCGGTTTTCCCGGTGCTAGTTTGGATTTCCCGGCGTTTCATCAACCGGCCCCACTAGTGCGGCATTCCTGGCATTCCGTCAACCGGTCGGTCTGAGTGGTTTCTTCTGCTGCGCCCGCAACATCATCCATCCATCATTTTGAGGGGAGCTGCGATCGTGAGAGGGAGCTTCAGTCTTGCAGTTTTTCCTTTATTTTATTTCGTCTTGTTTTGTCATCAAGCTGGGTATGTCCAGCTTGAGGGGGAGTGTTTGCAGCTTGTTGTTTGCTTTGTTTTTTCTTTATGTGTCCAAGCTAGGTTCACTTAGCTTGAGGGGGAGTGTTGGAGTATGTGTAACTTCCCTCTGTAACTTCCCTTGTAACTTCCTCTTTCTTTTCTATAAATGAAGGCCCTCTCCTCACCTTGAGGTTGGGGGTGGAGATTTCTGAGTTTACAGTATAGATGCTTGATAACAGTTATTGTACGAAAACTCAACCAACGACAAGTGCTCATCCCACGAGCCACCAAAATCCATGACATAAGCCCGCAACATATCCTCTAGAGTTTGCATCGTCCTCTCGGATTGACCATCCATCTGAGGGTGATACGCCGTACTCATCGTCAACTGTGTCCCAAGGGCTTGCTGCAAGGATTTCCAGAAACGAGATGTAAACCTCAGATCTCTATCTGATACAATCGAAATTAGAACACCATGCCTCTTTACCACCTCCCAGATATAGATTTTGGACAGATCCTCCACCGTATGAGATTCACGAATTGGAATGAAGTGGGCCGACTTCGTTAGCTGATCCACTATCACCCAAATGACATTGTGCTTTCAGACCGTTCTTGGGAGACCTGTGACAAAATCCATCGCTATTTGTTCCCACTTCCAAACAGGGATTGGTAAAGACTGCAACAATCCCGCTGACCTCTGATGCTCTGCCTTGACCTGCTGACAAGTCAAGCATCTCGAAACAAACTCAGCCACTCTCCTTTTCATACCAGCCCACCAAAACTGCGCTTTCAACGCTTTATACTTTTTCTGAATTCCAGGATGAACAACCCACCTGGAATGATGATACGCCCCGAGAAGATCGTCCTGACAAGCAACTGGTACAACCATCCGATTCCGAAAACACAAAATTGAATCTCCATTCAGTTGCCAACCCTCAATGGTCTCCCCACCATTGAGTCTCGACCCCATGGTCACACACTCAGAATCAGATATCTGTGCCTCTTTAACCAGACCAACCAAGTCAGGAATCAACAAAATTGGAGAGAAGACCGCTCTATCACCCTGGTCCTCATATTCCAACCACATGTCAGCTATAACCAACATCAACTGCCACTGGTCTGATGCCTTTTTCACCACCTGAGCATATGATTTTCTACTTAATGCATCCGCCACCTAATTTCCCTTACCCGGTGTGTACATCAAGTCAAAATCAAACATTTGGAGATATTCCATCCATCTCCTTTGCCTCAAGTTCAAATCTCTTTGTGAGAAAATGTGCTTCAAGCTCTTATGATCTGTATATACCGTGAATTTCTCACCGAAGAGATAATGATGCTATACTTTCAAAGCATGGACCACTGCTGCCAACTCCAAATCATGAGTTGGGTAGTTCTTCTCATGCACCCTCAACTGCCGTGAGCCATACGCAACCACATGATTCCCTTGCATGAGAACGCACTCCAACCCTGATCCCAATGCATCGCAATACACCACATACCCTTTTTCTGGTTCTGGCAAAACCAAGATTGGTGGTGATGTAAGACGACTCTTTAGCTCTTCGAAACACTGCTGACACTGTTCATTCCATTGGAATGGAACATTCTTTCTTGTCAAAGCTGTCATCGGTGAAGCCAAACGTGAAAAATCACAAACAAAACGCCGATAATACCCAGCTAGACCAAGAAAACTCCGTATCTCGAACACATTCTTTGGCGGTTGCTACGAGATAACGACCTCTATCTTTTTCGGATCCACTGAAACACCTCTTTCAGAAATCACATGGCCATGAAAACGAACTTCCTGTATCCAAAAGTCACACTTTGACAATTTGGCATACAACCGATGATCCCTCAAGATCCTTAGCACTGTCTCCAAGTGCTGGTCATGCTCCACCCTTGTCTTTGAATACACCATAATATCATCTACAAACATCACCACAAATGAATCAAGATATCTCTGAAATACCCGATTCATCAATGCCATGAACACCGCTGGCGCATTCGTTAGACCAAAGGGCATAACCACATATTCATAATGGACATATCTACTTCTGAAAGCTGTTTTAGAAATATCATCCTTCCTCACCCGCAATTGATGATATCCCGATCTCAGGTCGATCTTGGAGAACCACTGGGCTCCTCTCAACTGGTCGAAGAAATCATCAATTCGTGGAAGTGGATATCTGTTCTTTATCGTAACTTGGTTGAGTCTACGACAATCAACACAGAGCCTCAAAGTTTCATCCGCCTTTTTCACAAACAACACCGACGCTGTCCACAGAGACGTGCTAGGCCGGATAAACCCTTTGTTCTCTACCCTTCCAACTGGACTTCTAATTCCCGCAATTCAGTAGGTGTCATTCGGTAAGACGGAAGTGAGATAGGACTGGTCCTCGGAAGGAGATCAATTGTAAAATCTACTTCTCTTATGGGAGGTAACCTGGAGAATTCTTCGGGAAAAACATCCATGAACTGATCCACCAATGCTGGAAGAACACTCTGCTCAACACCCTCTACCGATTCTAACGACAACACCGCGAACCGATACGATAACGTACCCACTGCTGGTGCCAACAAACTCGTTGCACCCTGCCTTTCAAGGCTCTCTCCTCTAAAGAGATGTCTAACGCCATTGTGTGTCATAAAAGCCAGTGTCCGCGCATTACAGTCGATGTGGGTCTTAAACGCCACCAGCCAATCCATTCCCAGGATTATATCATACCCATCCATCTCAAGCACTAAGAAATTCCACATTAGCTCAACCTTGCCCACAACGATACAACATGCTCTACACAAGAAGGCTCGACACTCCCTTTGACCCAGAAGAGTTTGAAGTTTCAAAAACGAAGGCATCATATCCAGAATTAAACCCAGTAAAATAACAGCACAAGAAGCAAGAAAAGAATGGGAAACAACCGTATCAAACAAAGCTTGCATCAACATGGAATTTAAAAGAACTGTACCTTGCACAGTGGATGGTCCTGTTTGATCATCCACTACAACTTGCTCAGCTCCAAACATATGTGTGCTTTCCATGCTCTGCTCTTTATTATCTAGCTTAAACTTCCCCTGTTGAGGAGTGTCACGAACACCCGACCTCGGAGCATTACGGCAATACCGCTGAAGATGCCCCATCCGCTTGCAGTTATGACGTTCTCGAGGTTGTGCCTTACAATCCCGTTTCAGGTGGCCTACAGAACCACACTGAAAGCATCCTGGCTTACACTTGGGTCTTGAAGGAAGTTTTAACAATCTAGTGGTCCGATTTTGATGTACTTTAAGTCGTTGAGAAAAGGTTTCTGTATTGTTCTTTCTTTCAGTGTTGGGGTTCACACCTCCTCTCGTGAGGACAACCGTGCTTCCATTACTTGGATTTCCGACCGTGATAGATATCGTAACAGGTGTATCTAGTTGCAGTCCTGACTGAACTGTTTGAAAAGCCTAAACAATGCTTTGGGCCAACTGCTGGTTCACCTGGGGCTCAGGTGGAACCACATTTTCGGTAGCTTCCTCGGATTGGTCTCGACGATGTCTACCCGGTTCCATTTCTATAAACAGAAAACAAACAACCATGAGTCTCACTTCCGTAGACATCAAGAATTCCCATTTCAAATCGCATTACACAACACTATCACAACGAGGCTTTCCACTTTTCCACATTTGCCGTGTTTCACCATTTTTGAAAACTAAACCATTTTCAAAATTCCCAAATTTATTTACATTACAATTTCACACATTTGAAAAACCATTTCTCAATTCAGTGCATAAATCATTATCCCCAATGAAATATGCATCCTAGAGGGAAGTCATTTCTACTATGCATGCCATGCTCATCTCATTGGCTACACCCACGAAAATGAGATATCCAATGCCTATAAGTGTCTCCAAAACACTTATGTACCCAACTTCCTGGTAATTTGAAGTTCAACATAAAAGGGTTAGCTACGTCCTTTTATGCTATACATTTCAAGTTCCGACATTCCTACGCTTTGCTACCATCTCGACTCATGGAATATACCACAACGAATGTCAACTCCAAATCCGAGAATCAACTCCAAAGGACCGAACAAGCTGATACCACTTGTAACACCTCGCACCTACCTCATTGGCTTGAGGAGGCGGTGAGGGATTACTTGGCCTTAAGCGACGTTCCCAAGGCGCCAAAGGCTGACAATAAATGCCAAAGGCTTCGAGAACAAATTGGGGAACGATTTGCCCTTAAGACAAAACCAACCAATCCATCACTACAACCACTATATGATGCATGTTAATAAAACATTCAAGCATGCATTCCCAAAGGACAACCAAGTTGTTCTACAATACAACCCAAAACCGAAATAATCCAACACAATATCAGAGTACTAAGCGGAAGACTAAACAACAAAACACTACGAGGCATGACACCACCACAACTCCACACCAAGATCCAAGCTCCAAACTCCAACACATCACAAGCATCACCACGAAACACTAGCAATGAGATGCCTTACTTTTACTTGTACCCCGATATACGACATCTGCAAAGACACCACAGTGCCAAAGCAGAGGGTGAGTACAACTACTCAGTAGGTTTTCCCCAAATGACTTCCCTACACACGCCACTAGGATAAAACCGTTAACACATTTATATAAAACAGTTTATATAAAATAATCGCAAGTGCATCCATTACCATAAGTCAACACACCCTTACCCAGCCATCTTGCCCAAACCAAGTAAACCCATGGAAAGCCAAATAATCATGCCGTAGGCAAAACATGCCACACAAGGAAGCCAAATCAACCATGCCACCCAATGAAGCCAATTCAACCATTTCACATTTCCACAACAAATTCCATCTATGCAAAGCAACACATAACAAAGCAACCATAACAGGGACTTCCCGCCCAACTCGTTCACCCCATCTTCACCTAGCAGGACTTCCTGCCCACTACCTGACAACCCAAAACGGTAACAGTGGGACTTCCCGCCCAACTCGATCACCTTTTATAGTGAGACTTCTCTCCCACTTCCACACAACATTTCAATCAAGCCAAACCAAACATAAACTCACCAAGGTCACAACAACATGCAATCAACCAATTCCATCGCATACCATTCCACTTCAATAAATCGTCCATTTATTGAAAACCATTTTCCATGCCAAACAACCTTTCAATAAAACAACATCTTTATTGAAAGCCATTTCCATCAATCATTTTCACAAAGCAATCTCAACAATCCATTTTAAAATCTCCATTTTAAAATCCACAACAATAACATTTCATCGCAAAACCCCATTTTTCCCAAAAAATTCCCAAATGGATTTCCAACCAATTTCGCATAACAAATCACAATTAATTTTCAGCACAACAATAAATTGTAACAAAGAACCACTAGTTCTAACCAAGTGGAGTCGAGAGAGAAGCCACCTACCTTTAGGGTTTTCGAGAAATCGACCCACAAGCAATCGCGCCTTAAATCCGGTGAACGCACCACCGAAACCTCTCTAGATCCTCTTCCCTAACATTCACAGGCCTTCAAATCATCATTCACGACAACCACAACCCTAGATCTACACACAAGTGTAGATCTAGAAAACCAAGAAAGAGGGAAGAGCAGATCTAGAGGAAAACACAAAGAAAGAGAAGACTTACCCGGGAGCAATCACCTTCAAAACACCAAGAACCCTCTACAAAAAGCCTCCAAAGTGAGTGGGAAAGCTCCTCCACCCCCTGAGAACCGAAGAACCCGAGTGATCCACGAGTGGGAGGAAGTTTGGAGTGAAATAGGTTAAGCCTGAGGGAGCCCGGAACTTATAACCATATTTTTAAGTGGCCGCACGGTTAGCCCGCACGGTTTGACAAACCGTGCGCACGGTACTGTCTCGGGAGCAAGGGTCTGCACGGTTTGGCAAACCGTGCGCAGGCCGTGCGAAGCCTACGGTCTCCCCCTGCATGGTTTCTTGGAGCATCCGCACGGTTTCCCTTAGCCGTGCTCAAACCGTGCACCCATAGAGAAGCCTCTAAACTCATCCAAAACCATTCCAAGCTCTCCCAACCTCTTCCCAACTCATCCCATGCACTTTAAACACATAAAAAGGCATAAACAAAGGCTACATACCTCAAACCGGGGGTGCTACAAACAATCTTCACAAGAACAAGTGGAAGAAGAAATTGTTCCTGAGACACAGATAACGCGTAGGTCTACGCGAGATGTTAGAGAACCAGAGCGTTATGGCTTTCTTGTCACCGAGTCAGGTGACACATTAGTCCTTCAGGATGATGAACCTCTAACCTACAAGGAAGCAGTAGAAGACAAAGAAGCTGCTAAATGGCAAGAAGCCATGAATTCTGAGATGAAGTCCATGTACCAAAATCAAGTTTGGATTTTGGTAGACCCTCCAGCTGATGTAAAGCCCATTGGATGCAAATGAGTATTCAAGAAGAAGGTGGACATGGATGGTGAGGTTAATACCTTTAAAGCAAGACTGGTTGCAAAGGGTTTCAGGCAACGTCAAGACATTGACTATGATGAAACCTTCTCATCAGTAGCAATGCTCAAATCCATCAGAATATTGCTTGCAATAGCAGCCTTTCATGATTTTGAAATTTGGCAAATGAATGTCAAAACTGCTTTTCTAAATGGGAAGTTGGTTGAAGATGTCTATATGACTCAACCCGAAGGGTTTGTCAAGTCAAAGAATGCTAGTAAAGTATGCAAGCTGCAAAGATACATTTATGGATTGAAGCAGACATCAAGATCATGGAATGTTCGTTTTGATGAGGCCATAAGAGATTTTGGTTTTATCAAAAATGAAAGCTAGCCTTCTGTCTATAAAAAGGTTGAATGAAATGCCATCGTTTTCCTAGTATTATATGTTGATGACATATTGATTATAGGAAACGAGGTGCAAGTCTTACAGTCAGTTAAGACTGGTTAAATGAATGCTTCTCCATGAAAAACTTAGGTGAAACCTACATTCTAGGGATCAAGATCTATCGAGATAGATCTCAAAGGCTGCTTGAGCTAAGTCAAAGTACATATTTTGACAAGGTACTCAAAAGGTATAGTATGGAACGAGAGGATTGTTACCTGTGTCACATGGTGTAAATCTCTCCAAGAAAATGTGTCCACAAACACATGAGGAGATTGACAGAATGAGTAGAGTCCCTTATGCTTCGGCAGTGGGTTCTATCATGTATGTCATGCTATGTACTAGGTTTGATGTCGCCTTTGCTTTAAGCATTATGGGTAGATATCAAGCCAATCCAGGTGAGCTGCATTGGACAACTGTTAAAACTATCCTAAAGTACTTGAGGCGTACTAAGGATATGTTCCTGGTGTATCGAGGAGACGAGGAACAAGTTGTGAGAGGATACACTGATGCTAGTTTCCAGAAAGATCATGATTATATGAAATCGCAGTCAGGCTGCATCTTTTGCCTGAATGGTGGTGCAGTGAGTTGGAGAAGCTCGAAGCAAGTTGTGATTGCTGATTCTACAGCAGAGTTCGAATATATTGCAGCTTCCGATGCAGCTAAGGAAGCAGTCTGGAACGCAGCTTTATCACAAACATTGGTGTTGTACCTAGCAGTGCAGATCCTGTACTAGTATATTGTGATAATACTGCTGCAGTGGTGCTTGCCAAGGAGCCCAGGTCTCACCAAAGAACAAAGCATATTTTTCGGAAGTTTCATCTCTTAAGGGATTTTACTCAAAGAGGTGAAGTGACAGTTAGCAGAGTAGCCACAGAGGACAACGTAACAAACCCCCTGACTAAAGCCATTTCCCAGCAGAAGCATGATTCACATGTGAGAGCTAGCGGATTGAAACCTGTTAGCAGTTGACTCTAGTGCAAGTGGGAGTGTTGAAAGTGGGTGCCCTAGACCCAACTTGTTTTGTACTTTGATTGCCGCTACATGTATTCATTTTGTTATAATACATGTGTTTATCTTGCCATAATAGCATAGATACTTCTGCATCCACTTTGTTTATGGTAATGTCCTTAGATTACCTGTCGCATCAAAGGGTTATAGTAGATCCCAGGCTATAATGAGAACCCTGAGATGCCATGACGATAATCTTAAAGTAACGTCCTATGGTCCAGTTACATCATTCTGAAAGGACACAGATGATGTGTGACCATTAGGTGCTGGGGGCTCATAAGCATTGAGACTTCTTCTCACGAAGTTCGTACTTGATGATCTCTAGTAGTTGAGATCATGAGGACAGACCCGCATAATAGGGACACTACATGTTTTAAGTGTCATTGGTCGTTCCTATCTACGGACATGTGTAATGATCTTTAGACTTGAGATCATTGTCAATGGATGCCATTTAATTACGTACATTTGATGCAAGACGAAAACCATGGCGACAAAGTCGCGACGAGGTAGTTTGTATCGGGTACGTCATTAATGACATGACATTGATTGAATGGTCGAGAAAGGATTTGTCGTTTTCGAGTTCAGGAAGAGATATCTCGGGTCTGGTTGATTAGGATGGTTGCACCTTCAATAAATCCATGACCATGGTAGTGGAAGGTAAGACCGTCCGGACAAATCAACAAACAAAATAAAGAATGATGTGACTAGTATGCATTTTGCTTTATTGAGATATCGATGACGAAGAGATTATATTACACGGACCGTGTTCGTAGGAAGACAGTCGTTGCTTTGACTTTGCCTTCTCTATAGGGGCCTCGATGGGTTGCTAGACCCCGGTCTAGGTCGGTGGATATTATTCATTGCTATTGAGGTAAGGGCCTAGAGGGTCACACACAATAGCGCTTTGAGAATCTGCCCTATTCTGGGAATAGGAATTTAGAACTTGGTGGGCCCCGCCAAAGTGTCTGAGCACTATCCAAGTTCTATGGATCACCAAAGAATAAATAAATTCATTAATTATTCAAGTTTAGAATAATTCGTTGAATTTATTTATAACTTGTATTTACAAGTTATATAGTAAATACAAGTATTAATATTATTCGAATGAATTTTAATATCCTACGTTCGTTTAATATTAGCAGGAGGAATGAGTCGAGTTAAAGACTCAAATTTATCACGTAATATATTTATATATTACAAGTGATAAATTATAAATATTATTTATGGCATAATTTTATTTGTCATAAATAATTATTTATATCACTTATATAGCGGACGTCTATTACACGGGGCCGGGAATTCATACCTCGTGTTTTTAAACACTCCCTATATAAGTGAGAGAGAGACTCTCCCATGGTAACTATTCATGTGTCAAGATTGAGAGCTTCTCTCTCCTCTTGGAATCTAGAGAGAGAGTCTCTCAAGCGAAGGAAGATCTTCAAGTTCATCCATCTCGGATTGAAGCTTCTTCCTTTGCGGTGATCGTCGCTGCGTTGAAGTGAGCGTCGAAGATCCGCGCTAGCACCCGGATCTTGACGAACGGCGCGCGAGCAGATTCGTGAGGTGTGTGTGGACGATTTAGAGGGCTTCGACGTCAGAGTCTTCGAGCAATGATCGCCGGTGTCCTGCGGCAGACTTTCACACGTCAATTCTGAACAAGGTACATGTTCAATTTAATTTTTGTGCTCTGTTTAAACCTTGCGAGATCTTCAAACCAAACCGGGATAAGATCACCGGAGTTGACAGGGTTATGTCACTCCGATGAAGCAAAAAAATTTAAATTCCCGGCCCACCGGCTTCCGCTGCGCCGTCCCAGGAACCAACATGCGGCCCAACTCACGACATGACCTTCCCAATGGATGGAGGTCAGACATTACTTCGAGAGACACTCTCACCTTCGTCTCTCCAACCTTGATCCATGACGGCGGACGACGTGTTTGGGAGATTGCATGGCGTACACCTGCGACACAAACCCTTTATACAGGACAACAAAGGATATGGAAGATTGACTAGCATCACTGTCTGCCTAGCACCCCTTGTCCTCTGTTCCCTGCAGCACATATGATATGGCAGATCGCCTGACATGCCTACACGATCTACCACCTTGAGGACAAGGTGGTTTTTCGGGACAGTGGTAGTGATAGAGACCATGTATGCCACCTGGAGAGAGGTTAGTTAGGGGGAATATTCTGAGAAATATTATACGGAATATGCTTTGGGCCCCAAGGGAATATTTCGGGGAATATTCTTAGTTGGTTAGGGAGGGAGGTTATAAATAAACTTGATTTTTGGTGAATAGTAACATACCCTTCTGAATAGTAATATGAATATTAATATGACCCTTATGAATAGTAAATAATATTATTATTTTATTTTCTTAAGGAAATAAGATAATGAGATCTTAATTAGTTTTTCAATGAGAAATAAAACTAATTGCACTTTAAGATTATTATTTTTCAAATTAACTATGACATTATTTAAAAATTAAATTAATAATATTTAGAAAATTATTTTTGAAAAATGGATTTCACTTTTGAATTTTACACGTCGAAAAATGGTAGGGGTGAATTTTTGGGATTTTTCTAAAATATATGAATTTTTCATGAATAGTAAAAATGCAGTTTTGAGTATTCGGTAGTTTAATGACATCATAATGATGTAATAATTAAATATAAAAGTATGGTTGACTTTTTTATAGTAACTTATGACATGAGGTGTCCCAAGTGTCTTAAACCATGGGAAAATACCACGGGCAAGCCCATGGTTTGGCAAAAACCACTAATGAGGTGTCCCTTTGAAATTATTAAAGAATTGCCTCTCTTTTTCTATAAATACTCACTCATCCATTCGTTTTCTTTCATTCCAAATCCATCATCATCTAAGATCTGGTGGTTTTACCTCTCTAGGAGTCCTCACAAGGTTTCCCTAAGCCCCCAAGGTCCCATCCTTCAAGATCTAGGATTTATTCTACAAGGTAAGGGAATCCTTCATTCTCATCTTTAAGTCGACACTTCTTTTATGTTAGCTATTTTAAATTCCTTTATCATGCATTTGGGTTTGTTTGTATTCATTATTCTTACTATCCTTTTGATTTAAATATGATGAGATACCCTTTTGTTCTCATAATTTGATTTTATTAAATTTTAAGTGATGTCGTTAGGCTATTGAATTTTCATAAGGGATCTCTTAACTTTTCTTTTATTTTCAAGTTCATCTCTTTTATTTTTCTCTCCTCCCATACTATGTCCAAATGATCATGATAACTCTAGTAACATATATATACTATATTTATTTCATGTTAATGGAATAACCATCATAAATATTCTTACTCCCTCCCTTTTATTTTTATAAACGAAATCGACGTCCATGAGGTTCTGATTTATAACCTTCGTGGATGACGAAGTTTCGTTCTTCAATTTCTTCTTCATTAATGGTCAGGAAACCATATTTATGGTTGAACCAGACTATAATATATGTATTATAACATAATTAATATTCAGGAACCAGAATATGTATATATAATTAAGTTATATGACAAAACTAGTTCATAATAATTCAAATACCTCCAAATAATCGAAGTGGTTCTCATCTAATGATTCATCCTCATTCCATGTAAACAAATGATATAAATGATCATTAACAATTATTTATGTTCATAAATAATATATAATTCCAATACTGGAGATTTATAACCATTCCATATGAACTCCATTACTTTAAAACAAGTGAACCGATTATGAAAATAAAGAAAATGAACACCCCGGAACAACGAAATTCAATATAATAACTTAGAAATAAGGGTATAAATGAACTAAAAATAATTATGATAAACTAAATACATGTATAATAGGTTTTTAAATAAGTTATTAATAAGTATAATTTCATATTACAGGAGCTTAAGTTTGAGAGAACACTTTTGGAGTTAAGGTAAGGGTTTTTCACCCGAACTTCCATTTTCATTCGGGTTACTTTCATTGTCTAATTACCTCAATGCAATTCTTATGTATTGTTATGTAATCATCATATATTCTGTGTAAGTATCATATATATGTTTACAAACCATAACACTTACTTATTTTATGGATAGTTACACATTTTAAAAGGAACTTTCAAAATTGTTTCCAAAATAGAAGCCTGATTCAAGGGAATTTCTCCAATTCATATCTATTTACAAGGGAACTATATAATCTGTTTTGGAAACCATTATCTTTCTAAAAATACTCATTTTATCATGAAAATACTATCTTACTTCACTTTTGGTTTATAAAAAGATTTTCCAAAAGAACTCTTCTTTTCAAAATAAAAGAGTATTTATCTCAAAATTGCTTAATGATTTTATAAGAGTATTTTTGTTCAATGCTCTTATTGATTCCATGGTATTATTGGGTTTAATCATTTATGAATTCATATACCATATTTTATTTAATGGTTTATGACTAAATTTATTGTGGATGATCTATCCTAAAACCATTTATCATATTATTCCGAATGGTGAGTTTTTATGTTCAATAATTGGTGAAAGTTAGTTATATTTCATATGATAGTTTCAATATGAATGTATATGTTGTTTATGTTGATCGCCGCTCATATTAGGAATTCATTGTACTTATTATGTGATGGGTGGGTCCTGTTATAGCCCCTCGATGCATCGGTAGGTCTCATGAGACAAACTATGGTCTTGGCACGAGGCCTTGAAAAAATGATTATTTTATGGTCCTAGCACGAGGCTTGGACAGTATGGTTATGATGTCCATCATATGCACTTCCCTCATTATGATGCTAGTATTTTAAGTTCATGTGGTTATTTGACTAGTAGAATACCCATGATTATGTTTTATTATGGTATTATTTATTCATCTCATATTCCTGCCATAATGTGTTCAAGTTCATTATTAAAAGCATGTGTTTTCAATTATTCACCATGTCTAATATTTATATTAACTTTCGTTGTATTCCTTACTCTTACTGAGTGTTTGAGCTCACCCTTTTCTTATGTTTCATTTTCTCAGGACATGAAGAAGTAATTTATGAATGACATGCAAGCATAATCTAGGAGACGTGATGTTTCTAGTGGAATAAAATAGTGTTTTGCTTCCCTTCATGTTGTAATGATAAACTTATGTATGTGACTTATTTCCAATAATACTAAACTACTCGGTCTTTTGGGGTTCGTATTCCTTGTATGTATGCCAACGTAATCAAATAAGGCACCAGCTCTGGGAAACTAGGGTCGGGTCCTTACAGTTGGTATCAGAGGAATTTTAGTAGAATACTTGGAAACTAGATTTAGAAAACGGAGAATTAGGGAAGAGTCCCTAAGTTAGTCTTTGAGGAAATACATACAATAACGTCCTGATATTTTGGTAAGGAATAGATTATGTGGATCTTTCAAGCAATACATCCATGTCTGAATACGAGCAGGTAGAGGCAGCTCTGACACAGATGTATCTAGGGGTAAAACCCAAAAACACCACTTTGAGTTAGACTTGAACGAGAACTGGTGCAAGACAACGGACCTTGCTGCACTCTTGGTTACAACACTCCTGGGGGATATGCTTAGGATAATTCACATTTTCTTTATAAGCCATTATGAAGGATTTAAATGTTAAATATTTCTCAAAGAAACCATTGTTGTGCATATGGGATTAGCCATGCGTATGATCTCAATTTTTCTGAGTATTTTTAAGTTAAGATTATACTTTATGATTCATAACCTAATCTAGTGTATGCCATTATCTAGAGATGGTGCTAAGTGGATGAAATGGAAATCGCATGAATGCACGTGTCCCCTGTAGGGATTTTCCTCTGATGCAAGATAATGATGTTAGTTATGGTGTTGTGACTGGTGCTGAGCAACTCATAACTATACTGGGACAACTTACTCAGGTTATGAATAATAACCTTACCCATATAGAGCATCTGGATCCACCACGTGGAGGAGCCATGCTAGATTGATTTATGTGACAATAGCCTCCATTATTCAACGGGACTACAAACCCGTTTGTAGCAGAGCAGTGGATATGTTCCCTTGAGAAGATATTTCTCGCTTTGGGATGTAATGAAAGAGAGAAGGTTGTCTTGGCAGTATATCATTTATCTGGAGATTCGGATCAGTGGTGGTCATTAATCCAAAACACAAAGGATGAGGAAGATATAGAAGAGATGGAATGGAGAGATTTTAAGGAAATCTTCTTAGAAAAATATTTCCCTCGTGAGCAGCAAGCAAATATGGAGAGGCAATTCTTGAATCTGAGGCAGAAGGAAGATGATAATGTTGCAAGGTATGAAGCTAACTTCACATGATTATCAAGACATGTTGTGGACTACATATGAAATCCAAGGAGCAAAATTGATCGATTCTTTGATGGCCTAAATCCATTCCTCCGGCGAGCACTGGTCTCCCAAATTTTTTCATCATATGAGGATATAGTTTCATGTGCCATCAAGATAGAAAAATAATTCTCTAAGTCTTATGACTTTAAGGGAAATCAAGAAAAGAAGATGGTTACTGAAAACCCTGGGAAAGGAAATAAGGAAATGGGGAAGAAGGGAAGAGTTGAGTTTCCACCATGTGACAATTGTAGAAAGAAACACCCTGGTGCATGCTTAAAAGGAAAAGGTGTATGCTACAAATGCGGTCAGAAAGGCCATCTTGCTGGTCACTACAAAGGGAAGAAGGAAGCTAATGATGTTCAATGCTATAGTTGTCGGGAGATGGGACACTATGCTAATGATTGTCTAAAACGTTAAGGAAATATGCAACAGAGAAGGCTAAGAGATCAGGGACAAGCTTATGCAATCACAACTATAGAGGTTAAAGTTCCTAATGATGTGGTGTTAGGTACTTTAATTGTTTCCTCAAGTTTAGCCAATGCTTTATTTGATTCTGGATCATCACATTGTTTCATATATTCCTATTTTGCTAAGAAAATTAGATATTTCCAATTTGATTTAATAAGGGAGTTGTCAGTCAAAAATCCTAAGGGAAGTATCATTGCTACAAAGTTCTATGAATCAGTTCCCATTAGGGCATATAAATGTTCTTTATCTGATGATCTCATCGCCATACCCATGATTGAATTTGATATAATCCTCGGTATGGATTGGATTTCGGACCATGATGCAAAAAAAATTTGTAAGAAGGAGGTCACAATTTTTTATGACGATGATAAAGAACACCTTATCTTTAGAGAAGAATCATCACCACCTGATTCTTATCTAGATTCACCCCCAGTAGCTCAACTAAATTCAATTATTGGGGAGAAAGATAATGAAATAACTGTGGTTGAGGAAAGAAATTTTCAAATAGAGGATGTACCTATTGTGAGAGAATATGTTGATGTGTTTCCAGAAGATTTACCTGGACATCCTCCAGAACGAGAAATTGAGTTTTCCATTGATTTAATTCATGGTTCAAAGTCCATATTGAAGACCCCTTATAAAATGGCCACTGTGGAATTAGTGTAACTAAAGAAACAACTATAGGATTTGAGTAATAAGGGATTTATTCGACCTAGTGTTTCTCCATGTGGAACTCCTATCCTTTTTGTTAAGAATAAAGATGGATCTATGAGGTTATGTATCGACTACAGGGAGATCAATGTTATAACAATAAAGAACAAGTATCCCCTACCTCGCATTTATGATTTATTTGACCAATTACATGGAGCTCAATACTTTTCAAATATTGACCTTCGATCTGGATATCATCAGTTGAGTGTGAAGAAGGAATATATTCCGAAAACAGTGTTTTGAACCAGGTACGGGCATTACGAGTTTACAGTAATGCCTTTTGGATTGACTAATGCACCCTCTGTCTTCATGGATCTAATGAACAGAGTTTTCAAGGAATACCTCGATGAATTTTTAGTGGTATTTATTGATGATATCTTGGTATACTCCAAAAGTTACTAGGATCATGAAAGTCACTTGTGCATTATCCTGAAGACTCTTAGAAGACATGAATTATATGGGAAGTTTAGCAAGTGTGAATTCTGGCTTCAGGAGATTTCTTTTCTTGGCCATATTGTCTCTAAGGATGGAATACTAGTTGATCTTGAAAAGACAAATGCAATTCAAGATTGGACCACACCAACAAACATAACTGAGGTACGCGGTTTTAACAGCTTAGCAGGTTATTATCGGCGTTTCGTGCAGAATTTTGCTAGACTGGCTAACCTGCTAACAAAGCTCACACGTAAAGGGGATAAATTTGTTTGGAAAAAAGATTGTGAAGAATGTTTCAAAGAACTGAATAGAAGATTAGTCAATTCTCCTATATTGACTCTACCATCAGGGAGTGACTATTTTGTTATTTATAGTGATTCTTCAAAGAAATGACTTGGTTGTGTCCTTATGCAAAATGATATGGTTATTACTTATGCATCACGACAGCTAAAAATTCATGAGAAAAACTATCCTACTCATGATCTTGAGTTAGCTACTGTAATCTTTCCTTTAAAGATATAGAGACATTATCTCTATGGTAAAAAATGTGAGATTTATACTGATCACAAGAGTTTGAAGTATATTTTCTCACAGAAAGAACTCAACATGAGGCAAAGGAGATGGTTTGAACTACTCAAGGATTATGATTGCATGATACACTACCACCCAGGGAAGGCAAATAAGGTGGAAGATTCCTTGAGCAGAAAGGATCATGGAGTTTTGAGCAAGATGGTAGTTGAAAGGGATCCTATTTTCATGGATCTAGTAAAGATGGATATGGGAATAACCATGGAAGGTGAAACATCAATGATTTTTCAAATGTTTCCAAACCATCTTTACTAGAAAGGATAAAAAGTTCTCAAGCTGATGATGAAGAGTTTCAAAAGAAGATTAAATTTGTGAATGATGGGAGATTGAGTGACTTCGTATATGAAGATAAAATTTTGAAATTTGGGAAGAGACATTGTGTTCCCGATATACCTAATCTAAAAAGGGAATTGTTGGATGATGCTCATAGTTCCAATTTCTCTATACACCCTGGTAGCACTAAGATGTATAGATATTTGAAGGAACATTTTTGGTGGGACAACATGAAGAGGGAGATTGCTAATTTTGTGTCACGATATATGGTTTATCAACAAGTGAAATCTGGAAGGAAACAGCCTGGAGGAGTATTGCAACCTCTTTCCATACCTGAGTGGAAATGGGATAATATCACGATGTACTTTGTCATGGGACTAACAAATACTCCTAGAAGGAACGGTGTAATATGGTTCATTTTTGATTGTCTTACCAAGTCATCACATTTTTCTTACTATAAGAGAAGATCTACCACTTGAACTTCTAGCAAGACTATATATTAATGAAGTTGTGAGACTTCATGGAGTACCCCTATCGATTTTTTCTGATTGTGATCCACATTTTACATCAAGATTCTAGAAAATTCTTCAGAAGGCCCTAGATACTGATCTTTGTTTGAGCACTGTCTACCACCCACAAACTGGTGGACAATCAGAACGGACTATTAAAACATTGGAAGACATGTTGAGGTCTTGTTCACTCGATTTTCAAGGCATGTGGGATCAGTATTTACCTCTCGTAGAATTTTCCTACAACAATAGCTTCCATTCAAGTATTCAGATGACACATTATGAAGAATTATATGGGAGGATATGTCGTACACCAACTTGCTAGGATGATGTTGGTGAAAGAAAGCTCATGGGACCAGAACTTGTTGAAGAAACAATGGAGAAGGTTAAGATTATCCAGAACCATATCAAAATAGCTCAAATTAGGCAAAAGATCTATGTTGACAACCAAAGGAAGTATTTGGAATTTCAGGTAGGAGATCATGTTTTCTTGAAGGTGTCTCCATGGAAGGGAGTTATACATTTTGGTAAGAAGGGAAAATTAAGTCCCAGGTACATCGGACCTTTTGAAATTATGGACCGAATTGGAGTCTTATCTTACCATTTGGCAATTCCGCCAAGTCTCACCAAGGTTCACAATGTATTCCACGTGTCAATGTTAAAAAAGTACATGCCAGACCCAACACATGTACTCACTTATGAAGAAGTGGAACTTGAGCCCGATTTATCTTACTGTGAAGAGCCTATCAAGATTCTTAATACTAGAGAACAAGTATTGAGAAATCGGATGACTCGTCTGGTGAAGGTTCTATGGAGGAACCATAAGATGGAGGAAGCAACATGGGAGCTTGAGGAGCTTATGTTAAAGACATACCCGAATCTTTTTAGGTAATATTTTGTGAATTTCGAGGAAGAAATTTTTGTAAGGAGCGGAGAATGTAACATCCTAAGGTTTTGAAAATAAATATAGAACACAATTTGATAATCTATTCATTAAACACAACTTTTCCCCTTCTATGTTTTGAATTTCAAGAAATGGTCATCTAGAGTTATGTTCAGTAAGTCATTTAGAGTCTGATAGAACAAACTTGATTTTTGGTGAATAGTAACATACCCTTATGAATAGTAAATAATATTATTATTTTATTTTCTTAAGGAAATAAGATAATGAGATCTTAATTAGTTTTTCAATGAGAAATAAAACTAATTGCACTTTAAGATTATTATTTTTCGAATTAGCTATGACCTTATTTAAAAATTAAATTAATAATATTTAGAAAATTATTTTTGAAAAATGTATTTCAATATTTAATTCTACACGTCTAAAAATGGTAGGGGTGAATTTTTGAGATTTTTCTAAAATACATGAATTTTTCATGAATAGTAAAAATGCAGTTTTGAGTATTTGGTAGTTTAATGACATCATAATGATGTAATAATTAAATATAAAAGTATGGTCGACTTGTGTATAGTAACTTATGACATTAGGTGTCCCAAGTGGCTTAAACCATGGTCAAATACCATGGGCAAGCACATGGTTTTGCAAAAACCACTAATGAGGTGTCCCTTTGAAATTATTAAAAAATTACCTCTTTTTTTCTATAAATACCCACTCATACATTCATTTTCTTTCATTACAAATCCCTCATCCTCGAAGATCTGGTGTTTTTACCTCTATATTAGTCCTCCCAAGGTGTCCCTAAGCCCCCAAGGTCCCATCCTTCAAGATCTATGAGTTATTCTACAAGGTAAGGGAATCCTTCATTCTCATCTTTAAGTCGACACTTCTTTTATGTTAGCTATTTGAAATACCTTTCTAATATGTTGGGGTTTGTTTTTATTCATTATTATTACTTTCATTTTGATTTAAATATGATGAGATACCCTTTAGTTCTTATCATTTGATTTTATGAAATTTTAAGTGACGGCGTTAGGCTGCCAAATTTTCATAAGTGATCTCTTAACTTTTCTTTTATTTTCAAGTTCGTCTATTTTATTTTTCTCTCCTCCCCTCCTCTATCAAAATGATCATGATAACTCCAATAAAATCTATATACTTGATTTATTTCATGTTAATGGAATAACCTTCATAAATATTCTTACTCCCTCCCTTTTATTTTTATAAACGAAATCGACGTCCATGAGGTTTCGATTTATAACCTTCGTGGACGACGAAGTTTCTTTCTTCAATTTATTCTTCATTAATGGTCATGAAACCATATTTATGGTTTAACTAGACTATAATATATTTATTATAACATAATTAATATTCAGGAACCAGAATATGTACATATAATTAAGTTATATGACAAAACTAGTTCATAATAATCCAAATACCGCCAAATAATCGAAGTGGTTCTCATCTAATGATTCATCCTCATTCCATGTAACCAAATGATAGAAATGACCATTAACAATTATTTATGTTCATAAATAATATATAATTCCAATACTGGAGATTTATAACCATTCCACATGAACTCTATTACTTAAAAACAAGTTAACCGATTATGAAAATAAAGAAAATGAACACCCCGGAACAACGAAATTCAATATAATAACTTAGAAATAAGGGTATAAATGAACTAAAAATAATTATGATAAACTAAATACATGTATAATAGGTTTTTAAATAAGTTATTAATAAGTATAAATTCATATTCCAGGAGCTTAAGTTTGAGAGAAGAACACGTTTGGAGTTAAGGTAAGGGTTTTTCACCCGAACTTCCATTTTCATTCGGGTTACTTTCATTGTCTAATTACCTCAATGAAATTCTTATGTATTGTTATGTAATCATTATATATTCTGTGTGAGTATCATATATATGTTTACAAACTAGAACCCTTCCTTATTTTATGGATAGTTACACATTTTAAAAGGAACTTTCAAAATTGTTTCCAAAATAGAAGCCTGATTCAAGGGAATTTCTCCAATTCATATCTATTTACAAGGGAACTCTATAATTTGTTTTGGAAACCATTATATTTCTAAAAATAATAATTTTATAATGAAAATAATATCTTACTTCACTTCTGTTTTATACAAATATTTTCCAAAAGAACTCTTCTTTTCAAAATAAAAGAGTATTTATCTCAAAATTGCTTAATGATTTTATAAGAGTATTTTCGTTCAATGATCTTATTGATTTCATGGTATTATTGGGTTTAATAATTTATGAATTCATATACTATATTTTATTTAATGGTTTATGACTAACTTTATTATGGATGATCTATCCTAAAACCATTGATCATATTATTCCGAATGGTTATTGTTTATGTTCAATAATTGGTGAAAGTTAGTTACATTTCATATGATAGTTTTAATATGAATGTACATGTTGTTTATGTTGATCCCCACTAATATGAGGAATGCATTGGACTTATTATGTGATAGGTGGGGCCCGCTATAGCCCCTCTATGCATCGGTAGGTCTCATGAGACAAACTATGGTCTTGGCACGAGGCCTTGACAAAATGATTATTTTATGGTCCTAGCACGAGGCTTGGACGGTATGGTTATGATGTCTGGCATATGCACTTCCCTCATTATAATACTAGTATTTGAAGTTCATGTGGTTATTCAACTAGTAGAATACCCAGGATTATGTGTTATTATGACATTATTTATTCACCTCATATTCATGTCATAATGTGTTCAAGTTCATTATTAAAGCATGTGTTTTCAATTATTCACCATGTCTAATGTTTATATTAACTTCTGTTGTATTGCTTACTCTTACTGATCGTTTGAGCTCACCCCTTTCTTATGTTTCATTTTCTCGGGATATGAAGAAGTAATTTATGAATGACGCGCAAGCATAATCTAGGAGACATGATTTTTCTAGTGGAATAAAATAATGTTTTGTTTCCCTTCATGTTGTAATGATAAAATGTGACTTGTTTCCAATAATACTAAACTACTCAGTATTTTGGGATTCTTATTCCTTGTATGTATTCCAACGTAATAAAATAAGGCATCAGCTCTGGGCAACTAGGGTCGGGTCCTTATATTATTCTGAGTTACAGTTTTCCTGGGATGCCCATAAACACAATTTTAGTGTTTTAAAACACTGAGGCATGCATGTAATGGTGAAAACCATATAAAATGACCTAATATTAATATGAAACCATGGGAAACCCATCGTTAAATTATTTTTGACATGTAATCATAGACAACACGTCAATTCGACTTGCGATGTGGACGGAATGACATGGTAAATAGATTTTGAAGGTACCAAAGCCTTTAAAAACGTGTGTCGGGGGGTCAAAATAAGAAAACGACATTAAATTGTCATGAAATCATAGGAAAAAGACTGTAGATTGATTTGTGAAATGTAGTAACTCACGACATGTCATTCAGAGTTGCGGTTTGCTTGGGATGCCTGTAAATGCGTTTTTAGTGTTTTAAAACATTAAAACATGTGTATAACAGTCAAAACCATAGCAAATGGCCTCCATATTGATGTGAAATTATGGGAAACCACCGTTTAGATATTTTTAACGTGTACACATAGGCAACACATCAATTTGACGTGCGTTGTGCTCAGAATGACTCGATAAACAGTTTGTAAAGGTACCAAAACCTTCAAAAATGTATGTCAGGAGGTCAAAACCAGACAAACAAAGTCATGTTGTCATGAAATCATACCACCACGACCATAGATTTATTGTTGAAATGTAGGAAATAATGGCCTATCGTTCTAAGTTACGGTTTTCCTGAGATACCTGTAAGCACGTTTTTAGTGTTTTAAAACATTAAAACATGCATGTTAAGGGTCAAAACCATATAAAATTATCTAAGATTGACGTGAAATCATGAGACAGCCACTGTTGAATTATTTGTGATGAGTAAGTGAAGGCAATATGTCAATCTAACTTGTGGTGTGGTCAAAATGACTCGGTAAATAGTTTTTAAAGGTATCAAAGCATTTAAAAACGTATGTCGAGGGGTCAAAATATGAAAATGAGATCAGATTGTCATGAAATTAAAGGAAAATGGCCATAAATTGATTGGTGAAATATAAGAACCAACGACGCATCATTCCAAGTTATGGTTTGCTCGAGATTCTCGTAAACACATTTTTAGAGTTTTAAAACACTAAAACATGCGCGTAACGGTCAAAACGATAGAAAACGACATCAGATTGTCCTAAAATCATGGGAAAACCACCGTTGAGTTATCACTACTACAAAAATGGGCAATATAAGTGCTCAAATCAGGCTTTAACAGCGCTAAAAAAGCAATGTAAAGCTCAGCGCTGATAAAGGGGTGGGCCCCTTTAACAGCGCTAAAAAAGCACTGTTAAATCCCTACCTGCTGCAAATAGAAAATCTGCATCAGTACAGCCAGCCGAACAAGACCTACAGAAAAACCAGTATATCAAACAAGCAAATTTAATCTACTAATTATTCATTATGCAAAACATAAAGGTACCATTAAATAGTTACATTTCCCCAAACACCCATAACACAACCCAACCACAACCTTCATATCAATGTACTCAACCGATCTAAACACCAAGATGGATTTTACCCAACACTATCTAATTCAAAACACCGATCATGTCATCAACTGACCACTTAATTTCTATGGTGCTCCCCACTATACGCTTTAGCTCACAAACACCACCATCTGATGTTTAACACCTCCATCATCGGGAAAGAACCACTAGAACCCCAACTAAAACTCCACAACATACCCAACATGTTTTCTAACTTACCATGCTTAGACATCCATGAGAATACCAACCAATGTTATCATCCATCCTTTCCATCAAAACCACTTGGAATGGATGTGAATCCATCATCCATACATGAATCAAGGACAATTCAACTTTTCCTCAAAGATTGAACCCATTTTCAAAACATAATTAACATTTCAAAACATCAAATAGATGTGGCTTACAACTCACCACATTTGTTCCTTTTTCCTAGAGGAATTTGAAACATGCACCACATAGGTTGTAAAAGCAGTAGAGGATAGATCTCTTTGATCATACAAAGCCATGAACCCAATTTTATCCTTGAGTAAACTGATGAGTGATGTTTGTGAATGCTTTTTGGAACTAGGAACTGACTCGCTTGATGAAACACATGAAATATCTTTAAATGTAGCCTCACTTGCCGAATCATTGGAACAATTTCATGTATTGGATGCTCTTAATGTCAGATTTAGCATCCCATCTTGTTCATCAAATGGATTGGTCAACTTCCAATCTATCATAGAGGCTGCCGCACCACCTTTACACGTAAGTAATGATTAGAGGCAGCTTGATTAGCAAAACAATCCTGAGAGCACTGGACATGAAAGATCATGTGGTTCCATAGTTTCTCAGTAACCTCAATTTACCCCACATGATATAAGGCTATTGCATGATGTCCAAGACATAGCGAGAGGAGAAGAGAAGGTGAAAGTCCCGTAGACGAACAACATCAATAATGAACATCCACCACCCTTTCACTATATACATCAAAATCATATCTTTAAGAACGTCCATGTGAATTTCTATCTTACTTCCATCGAGGATGATGCATGTTGGTCAACTTGTTTTGGAAATTGTTTATCTTCATCCATGCCTTGTACTTGCACCCATGAATTTGAAGGTGAGTATGCGTACACGATAGTTGACCTTCTTAGAGAAGAGTTTCTGGAAGAGTATAAGAGACATGAAGCAATGAAGATCATTAGAGTGTTGGAGCAAATGTGGTTGCTACAAACAATGTGGCAATAGTCTTGTGCAACGTGGCCTAAGTTACAACTTGCAGGTATTGTACTTTATTTTTTTCTGGAGGGTTTCAGTGTAAATGCATTTTGGAATGATCATTGTTATTCATTGTCTTTTAGGTTTTTTTGACAGCCGAGGGGAAAGGGTGGGGTCTGCAGACATTGGAGGATATGTCGAAGGGTGATTTTGTGAGTGAATATGTTGGAGAAATGTTAAATCATGCAGAACTGCGAGAGAGAAAGCTAACTAAGAGTAGTGAAAACCATGCATATACAGTTCTCTTAGATGGTGATCGGGGTTCGGGGAGCTTGAAGGGCAAAGAGGCCATAGTATCTAACATCTAACCAAATGGCCTCTTTGCCCTTCAAGCTACTCGAACCTCGATCACTATCTAAGAGAACTTTATATGCATGCTTTTCACTACTCTTAGTTAGCTTTCTCTCTCATAGTTCTGTGTGAGTTAACATTTCTCCAACATATTCACACACAAAATCACCCTTTGACATATCCTCCAATGTATGCAGACCCCACCCTTTCCCCTCGGCTGTCAAAAAAACCTAAAAGACAATGAATAGAAATGATCATTCCAAAATACATTTACACTGAAACCCTCCAAAAAAAATAAAGTACAATACCTGCAAGTTGTAACTTAGGTCGCGTTGCACAAGCCGATTTCCACATTGTTTGTAGCAACCACATTTGCTCCAACACTCTAATGATCTTCATTGCTTCATGTCTCTTATACTCTTCCAGAAACTCTTCTCTAAGAAGGTCAACTATCGTGTACGCATACTCACCTTAAAATTCATGGGTGAAAGTACAAGGCACTGATTAAGATAAACAATTTCTAAAACAAGTTGACCAATGCAAGTATTTAATGGTAACTTTATGTTTTGCATAATGAATAATTAGATATTCATGTTTGTGAATTCTTTTTGGAACTAGGCACTAACTCACTTGATGAAATAGAGGAAAGATCTTTAAATGTAGCGTCAATTGCCGAATCATTGGAACAATTTCCTACATTGAATGTTCTAAATGCCAGATTTAGCATCCCATCTTGTTCATCAAATGGATTGGTGAACTTCCAATCTATTATGGAAGCTGTCGCATACATGCAACTAACGATTGGAGATTTTACTGGTTCATGCGTGATATGAAGGTATTTTGGAGATTTTACTGGTTTTTTTGTCCAAATCCCAAAGAAATGTGGTTCATCATTCTTGCATGTTGCTGGTGCATTTCATCTGTTAAAATGGGCAAATGACCCATTGGAGAAAGAATGTTTTATTTAATAATAATTACAATTTTTCTACAAACATTTACATACAAGAATGTTTCATCTTTTTATCTCCATGAACCCATCTCAAAAATATCCGCCAATTATACACATCCACAACTCTTGCAATAAAAGTCAGATCTTCATGCTATTTCTGGACAATCTTGCATCAGGTATGTGGCCCACTCATTTCTGAACATATCTACATCGTCTTGTGAATATGACGCTTTTCGGAATTCATAATAGTACTGAAAAATATATAAATAAAGAATTAATAAATAATTTAAATGAAATAGTACTTGTTTTCGAAAATACCTCTTTAGGGATGCTAGTTTGTCCATTGACAACGATCTCTCTCATGAATCTACAAACATAATAACCGCAATCTTTGTCGTTTGTTTGTTTTGGACACTGCAGAAACATTGATCATGAGGCGAGTAAGTAACTTGTTTTGATATATGTTTGGATAGTGCAATTTTATTATATATACCCTGATACTTGTCCAGACGTAGTACTTGTTCGGCTCCTTATGCTTAGCCCATGTCCTCATACCATGATTTAGACGATATTGGTACACCGCCCTATCATAACAGAATCCTAAGTAAAAGATAATATATATTATATAACTTGATGTTTAGACCTAAAACGTAGGATTTAGTGTCTTACAGATTGACAAACCGCATCACATGCGGTCGGTTTGTTGGATATCCGTGATTTGAATCCAGAAAATAAATCTTGGGAGTAAACAAATTCACCACAATTAGAAGCCAATGTTGCCTAAATACACAAAAAGGAATAAGTAGTGAAAGAAATGAGATGGGACATGTGGATGATGGAACTTTCCTTCAGTGGGAAGGCTTGGGTCATGATGGTGGAATGCCTTGAGTGACAATGTTGGGTTTTAATGAGATGGGACATGTGGATGATGGACCCTATCCTGAGTTATGAGGCAGTGGGTTAGGATTTTAACCTAGGACATTACCTTGTACCTTTTAATAGTGGGTTGAGTTCTTGGATGATGCTTTCCCCGAGCCTTTGGGTATGGGTTGGAACATGGGTACCAATATGATGGCATGTGGCGATGATGGAATTTTTTTATGGTACCAAATATGGAATGATCATGTGTTATGGTGTCGTAGTTAGCACATAAATACCTAAAGTTCACTAAGTCAGGGTGCCCTAGTTAGCACATGACATCCAACATTCTTAGGTGATGTTTTTATTTTCCTCATCCATACATGGATATGATGATATATACTAGGGGAACATGGTGTTACCCTACTGAAATGTATTTATCACACCATGCATAGGCACTTTGGAGCATGTTCAGACCATATATCTATTTTATATGTTTGAGCATAGGTTTTACATGGGATCAATCTGAAGCATCTTGAATGGCATCGAGTGATTAGGATTTCACTATGGCCCAAGGATGGAAGTAGGGTTGGTGTGTATTGTTCAAGGGGTGAATCAAGAGGGAAAAACAATATTTAAAAGATGCACTATATAAAATGTAATCTAGAGATTTACCATAAACAATATAATCGAATTCCAAACACATAGGCATACAAAATGATTCAAAAACACAATTCGCATCACAAAATTAATTTATAGAACAACAATAAACGCACAAAAACTCATACTAAAAACATCTAGATATTTTAGGGCATCCACTGACCTTGGGTGAAGAAATCGATGAAGTCCAAGGAAAAACCCAAAGGGTGAGGGAGCCTTTTGTGCTGCCTCAGGAGGGGAAAACGCGACCGCCGGAGTGGGGGGTGCACAGGAGGAGCCGCCAACCGTTGAGTACGGTCCAGAGGGGAAGAGGAGGAGTAGGGTTCAGAGGGAGGAAGATCCGCGGAAGATCCGTCGGAGTAAGGTTCACGCGGAGTACGGTCCAGAGGGGAAGAGGATGAGTAGGGTTCGGAGGGAGGAAGATCCGCGGAAGAGGTTCGAGGGGAAGGATAAAGAGTACGGCGGAGGTCCGACAAAGGGAAGATCGGGGGAAGGGAAGCTGTCACAGGGGTACAGTATCATAAGAGCTTGGGGCCCGATAAAAAAGAGGAGACTGTGTGCCTGCTTTTAATAAAATCGGAGACAAGTTTTATCAGTGCTAAAATTTTAGCGCTGATAAAGGGTGGCTTTATCAGCGCTTTTCTATCACTGATAATGGTGTCCTTTATCAGTGCTAAAAAAGCGCTGATAAAGGTTCAATTTATCAGCGCTTTTAATTAGCGCTGATAAAGATTATCCTTTATTAGCGCTTTTTTATTAGCGCTGATAAAGGGTGGCGCTTCCCTTGCCCGTTTTTGTATTAGTGTATTTTTGATGTGTATGCATAGACAACATGTCAATCTGATGTGCGGCGTGGTCAGAATAACCCGATAAATAATTTTTAAAGGCACCAAAGTCTTTAAAAACGTGCGTTAGGGGGTAAAAACTAGACAAACAATGTCGAATTGACATGAAATTAGAGGAAAAAAACCATAGATTGATTTTTAAAATGCAAGAACTGATGACACGTTATTTTGAGTTACATTTTGTTTGGGATGTCTGTAAATGTGTTTTTAGTGTTTTAAAACACTAAAATGTACGTGTAATAGTAAAAACCATAGCAAACAACCTCAGATTGACGTGAAATCATAGGAAAAACATAATTAAGTTATTTTTGATGTGTACGCATAGATGATGCGTCAATCAGATATGTGGTGTAGTCAGAATGACTTGGTAAACAGTTTTTAAAGGTACCAAAGCCTTTAAAAATATGTCTGTCGGGGAATCAAAATCAAACAAATGACGTCAGATTGTTATGAAATCAGAGAATAACGACCGTATATTTATTTTTGAAATTTAGGAATTGACGACATGTCATTCTGAGTTATGGTTTTCCCGAGATGCCTGTAAATGTATTTTTAGTATTTTAAAATACTAAAACATGCGTGTAGCGGTCAAAAGCAAAGAAAACGACTTCAGATTGATGTGAAATCATGGGACAACCACCCATGAGTTGTTTTTAAAATATAAAACATGTTTTCATGTCAAATTTTTTAAAATTTGTTTATTAAGTAAATTTCAAACACACCTTACGTCGATTTAAAGATTAATTAGAATATTATGTAATCATCCCTTTTTAGTTTCAAATGTTGAATCATATCTTAAATAGGTATGTTTATGTTTTCAAAGTGTTTTTCTTGATATATTATTTGTTTTATGTTAAAATGTATTCTGTTTGATTAACAAAATAACAAATTTTATGTGCAACATTCTGAATGTATTTTGTATTTTTTCTTTTTTGCATTTCTTTTCTTAAATTTTTTGGGTTTTATTATAGGCGATAGATGCCTGCAGTAGACGGGAGATTGATCGTTCAAAGCCACGACATTTTCAGAAGGTAGTCATGATAGTTCTTAGTTTTTGTGGTATGTTTAAATTTCATAAATGATTCTACTGTAATTTTTATTTATTATGTTCAGTTTTAATTTCTGTCTTTTTTTGTTACAGTTGAAGAGTTGATGAGATGACGTGGAGACAAATATATGCAACAGAGGTCATGAGGTGGACGTATATTGGGCATGAGTGGTTGGTGGACATATTTTATATGTATATATTGATGATTGACGTATGAGTTGACTGAGGTTGTGGTGACTGGGGTTATGGTGATTGTGAATATATAAATGCAGATATATGATGTATGATGTATGTATGATGAGTTTGCTATGCATTTATGTTTTAGTTTATTACATGTAAGAGTTTTTATATTTATATTTTTTATTAAATATTTTTTTAAAATTTATTTTTAAAAGAAATCTTTAGAGGTGGTTTTTATAAACCGTCGCTAAATAAATAATCGAAAATCTCAATTAGTGTCAGTTACTATTAACCATTGCTTAACATAACTGCCACTAAATATATTAGCGGCAGTTAGATTCATTTTATCTATTTTACTTCGAGATATTTTTAAAAAAAACTGCCGCTAAATAAAATCGAAACTGCTGCTAAATGCTCAAAAAACGACACATATTGAAACAACAGCTAAAAAAAATGCAGCTAAATGACCGTCAACCATGCAATACGCGATGGTTTTAATAATCGTCGCTAAACGATTTAGCGGCGGTTTAAACCGCTGCCAATGCATTTTTTTTTGTAGTGAAATACAAAGAGAGAGGATCACCCTCCTGCCTAAGCCCTCAAGAAATCTTAAAACTCAACTCTTTGAAGGATGACCATTGATAATGATTCTGAAAGAAATTGATTTAGCAAACTGCATAATAATATGAATCCATTTTGTAAGGGGTGCAGCGGAGGTGCGTGGCAACAAAAACACAGAAAAACGGAGAAAATAGAAGAAACACAGATTTTTAACGTGGTTCGGCAATTTGCCTACCACTACGGGAAAAACAACTTTTTGCGATAGGAATAAATCATGTCGCAAATAGTCCGTTGAAGAGATTATTTGCGACGCGGGAATCGACCAGTCGCAAATAATTAGTTATTTGTGACGGGATTTGGAGTCTCGTTGCAAAAAGTTAGGCGCGGTTTGCGCGCCAAACCGCGGGGAGGGTATTTGCGATGGTGAGGCACCTCCCGTTGCAAATACCGGGAAGCAATAAATACTATTTGCGACGGGGGAATTCCTCTGTCGCAAATAGTACGTCTGCTGGAGGATATTTGCGACGGGACCCATCGCAAATACCCGACGGCGGTAAATACTATTTGCGACGGGATGTTCTTCTGTCGCAAAAAGTGTGTCGGCAAGCAGCTATTTGCGACGGGTCCCGTCGCAAATACCCTTTTAACTGTCGACCGTAATTAATGCGGCCGAAGGCATTTACGATGGGACACCCGTCGCAAATAGTACTGTCGCAACTAATCTAACCTATATATACCCCTCATCTGTTTTTTCATCTTTCCCCTCAATTCCTACTTTCTATCTCTCTCTCTAAACTCTAATTTTAAAGTGAAATTTTTTTTGAGCCGGTTTTTTTACGAAGAAGTCGTGAAACCGTCTACACCTATAAGCGATCAAGTTTAAAGGTATTTATGTTTTATTTAATTTTGTATTTATTTCATTTTTTTATATTAATTTTAATTATTGTTGATTAGTTGAAATTAAATTAAATTTAAATTGTTTTGTCATCATTATTTATTCGTAATAATAAATTGAAATTATTAGTACTAATTATTAGTAATTAGTAGTAATTGATAATTATTAACGATAACTAGTAATGTATATAAATAATTAGCGGTAATTAGTAATTAGTAGCTGTAATTTACAGTAATTAATAGTAATTAACGCTAATTAGTAATAATTAGGGGTAATTAGTAATTATTAGCGGCAAATAGTAATAATTAGCGGTAAATAGTAATAATTAGAAAAAATAGTAATAATTAGGAAAAAATTGTAATAAATATTTATAATTAGTAATAAATAGTTACAATTAGTAATAAATACTAATAATTAGTAATAAATACTAATAATTACTAGTAAATACTAATAATCAGTAATAATTAGTAATAAATAGTAATAAATAGTAACAATTAGTAATAAATAGTAATAATTAGTAATAATTAGTAATAATTAGTAATAATTAGTAATAATTAGTAATAATTAGTAATAATTAGTAATAAATTGTAATAAATAGTAATAAATATTAATAAATAGTAATAAATAGTACTAAATAGTAATAATTAGTTATAAATAGCAATAAATAATAATTATTATTAATAATTAGTAATAATTAGTAATAATTAGTAATAAATAGTAATAATTTGTAATAATTAGTAATAAATGGTAATAAATAGTAATAAATAGTAATAATTAGTAATAAATAGTAATAAATGGTAATAATTAGTAATAATTAGTAATAAATTATAATAAATAGTAATAAATAGTAATAATTAGTAATAAATTATAATAAATAGTAATAAAAAGTAATAAATAGTAATAAATAGTAATAATTAGTAATAATTAGTAATAATTAGTAATAATTAGTAATAATTAGTAATAATTATGAATAATTAGAAATAATTATTAATAATTGGAAATAATTAGCAATAATTAGCAATAATCAGGAATAATTAGCAATAAATAGGAATAATTAGCAATAAATAGGAATAGTTAGCAATAAATAGGAATAATTAGCAATAATTAGCAATAATTAGCGATAATTAGCAATAATTAGCAATAATTAGCAATAAATAGCAATAATTAGCAATAAATAGAAAAAATTAGAAAAAATTAGAAATAAATAGCAATAAATAGAAATAAATAGAAATAAATAGAAATAAATAGGAATAAATAGGAATCAATTGTAATAAATAAGAATAAAATCAATTGTAATAAATTGTAATAACTTGACACAATTTCCAGTGGATTTTCGGCACTCCTTTTGCACGATGAATCTTCTCTTTTCAACTCTTGTGAACTCAAAACATTATGAAAAATATGCTTTTACGTATGCATATTCAATCTTGTATGCACGAGTTTGAATATGCATTCATAGGACCACATTTTTTATAATGTTTTCTGGCAGTAACAATTGCAAGAAGACGATTCATCGACAAAAAGGGGGCTCTTTTGTCTGATGCCTCATTTACTTGCATATTTCTCGTACTGAAATCATAATGAAGAATCTGCTTGGATGTCCACTTATACATTCTCGTATGCACGAGAATGGATATGCGCACCTTCGAGAAGATTCTTCATTGTGATTTCAATGTAATAAAATTGTAAGTAAATGATCCGTCGGACAAAAGAGTAGTCGTCAATCCACTAGAAATTGCATCGCCCTTAATTAATGGTAATTATTAAGAAGTAGTTGTAATTATTTATATTCTTTTTTTATAGTGTTTTTTTAATTTCAAATAATTTAAAAACAATAATGATTTTATATTTTGTAGAAAAAAATGGAATAAGGAAGTCAACAACAGTCATTATTAGACGATCGCGCTTAAATAAATCAGCACAGAAATCCAAACAGTTTTGGTTTAAATCCTATATATATTGAGGGTGTTGAAGCTGTTTTATCATTTGCATCACTAAAATAAGAATCTGTTTCAGAAGTCACAATTAAGTGTCCTTGTAAAAAATGTACTCTGAGAACATTTGACACATTTGACAATGTTGGGGGACATCTCTTGCGTTTTGGTTTTCAATCAGATTATGTTTTTTTGTTATCAACACGGTGGACGTAGTTCGAGAGAAGATGCTAATAATTTGATTCTGAATCCACCATGGTTTCAAAATTTAGTACATGATGCTGCAGGTCCATCTGTTCAACAAATTGAAACTCAGGATGATATTGATTTAACTTATGAGTTGGCACCATATGAATTTATGAGTTGTTGAGGTCTGCTGAGAATCCATTATATCCTGGTTGCAAGATAAGAAAATTAAAATCAGTTGCAAAATTTATGGCTATTAAATCAGATAATGCAATGTCAAACAATTATTTTGATCAGATATTTTCTTTGGTTAAAACACTGTTACCTGAAGGAAATGTGTTGCCTGTAAATGACTATGAGAGCAAGAGGTTGGTTTATAATTTGGGCATTAGTTATTAGAAGATTTATGCATGTACAAATGATTGCATCTTATATTCTGGTGAAAATGATTCATTGGATAGTTATCCCACATGTGGAAAATCGAGGTATAAAGAAGCTCAACTGGGGAAGTCTGGATCAATTCCTATAAAACAGTTGAGATATTTCTCCCTTACACCCAGGTTGCAGCGTTTATTTATGTCTCATAACACAACATCAATGATGTTATGACACAAAACCAAGATTTCAACTGCTAAAAGCTTGAATCATTTATCTAATGGTGATTTATGGAAATATTTTGACCGATTTCATCCGTCATTTTCTTTAGAAACCCGAAATGTGTGATTGGGTCTTTCTACTAACGGTTTTTGTCTGTTTAGTTCTTATGGTAGTCGATATTCATATTGGTCTGTCTTTATAACTCCGTACAATTTTCCTCCATGGATGTTGATGAAGGAGCCTTATATCTTTTTTGACCTTATTAATCACAGGATATCCGAAAAAGAATATTAATGTTTATTTGAAACCATTGATTGATGAGTTAAATTCATTGTGGAGTAATGGTGTTAGTACATATGATGTTGTTGTGAAACAAAATTTCATATTAAAAGCTGCATTGATGTGGACGATTAGTGACTTCCCGGCATATGACATGTTATATGGTTGGAGTACACATGGTCCAAAATTATGTCCTTACTGTATGAAAGACAACGAAGCATTTATGCTCATCAATGGAAAAAAACCTTTCTATTTTGACTGTCATCACAGATTTCTTCCAACCGATCATCCTTTTTAGAGGAAAAAATCTCATTTCAGAAAAGGAACAATTGAAAGGGATGAACCTCCAAAAATAATATCAGGTACAGAGTTAAAATTAGTTGTATTTTCATTACCTCTCATCACATTTGGACCAACAATAAACCAGCAGAAAATTCATGGCTTTGGAAAAGAACATAATTGGATAAAACAGAGCATTTTTTGGGATCTTACACATTGGTTTGATTTGTTAGTCAGCCACATGTTGGATGTCATGCATATTGAGGAGATCTCTTTTGATAATTTATTTCATACAGTTTTGGATAAATTAGGTAAGAATAAAGATAATGTAAAGGCATGATTAGATCTTGCCCAAATTTACAGGCGATCAAAACTTGAACTGTTTGAAAATGTCATATCACATAGGTTAATGAAGCCAAAAGCAGCTTATATACTGTCCAAAGAGAGTTGCTTATTATTTTTTCAGTGGATTACAGATTTGAGACTTCCAGATGACTATGCTTCCAATTTGGGTAGATGTGTTAAGAATGGTCATATTACCGGATTAAAAAGTCATGATTGTCGTGTTATAATGAAAAGACTTATACTGATTGGATTTAGAGGTTTGTTGAATTCTATTATTTGGGATTCGATAACAGACATATCATATTTTTTTCGAGACATTTGTGTGGCGACAACAGACTACGATGCACTAAGCGAACTGGAAGAAGATGTTGTTGTAATTATATGTAAACTGGAAAAAATCTTCCCGTCGACTTTCTTTAACTCAATGAAACATCTGATATTACATTTTACACATAGAGATAAATGTGGAGGTCCGGTACAGTTTTGATGGATGTACCCATTCGAGAGATGCATGCAGAAATTGAAAAAAAAAATGTAACAAAGCATCAGTTGAAGGCTCGATTGTTGAAGCTTATTTACAAGAGGAAATTACTTTTTTCTACTCTCATTATTTTGAATCTGAATATCCCTCAAAACACAACTACATTAGATGGAACGAGGGGAATGTTGATGATGAAATGGACAATCAATTATCAGTTTTTAATCAGCCAGAGCTTTGCTTTAGTGGAGTTCATGAATGATGGATTTCAGATGATGAACATCACAAAACTCATACATATGTTCTACTCAACTATGAATAAATGACATCATTTGTACTGTGACTGCTTCTATAAATTGTTCTATAATTTATGTTACAGTAAGTAAACTTATTTTATTTATAGGTTATATGATAATCATATCAAGAAACATCTTCCACAAATTACAGCAGTTTCTCTTGAAGAACGCCGAAAAAAAATCTTAATGATTTAAAAAACTAGTAACATAAATTATTGATGTTTTAACATATCAATTCAGTTTATTATTTATTATATTGATAATTGTTTTACAAATTTTCAGGTGTCTCAACATGCTGATAAAATTAATAAGCGGTTGTGTATATTGAGTAACCCACCATCCAAAATGGTTAAATCTTATAATGCATATGTGGTGAATGGTTTTCAATTTTATACACGTGCATGTGGGGAATCAAAAAAAAAACAACGAACAATGAAGTTTTCTTGAAAAGATCGCATCATAGAGAAACTGAAATTGGTTTTTACAACATGCTAGATGAAATTATTGAACTATGTTATCTAGGACAGAATTACATAATGATGTTTAAATGTTGGTTATTGGATATTGAGAGAAGCTTGCGTGTTCATCCGACTCATATAATCGTCGATATTAAATATAAAAGTCTTCTTGCAGTAAATGAACCATTTTTACTGGCTCAACAGGCACATCAAATTTATTACGTAAAGTATTATGCTAATTCAAGAGACCTGAGTGATTGGTGGAGCATAATAAAAATTAAATCTCGGGAAAATCAGTTTACTCAAACTAAATGTGGTTCTACTGAAGTGGAAAGAATTGAAAATTTTCGAGAGACTACTCAAAATCCATCTTTTTCACAAAGAGACAAGAATATTGATGATGACACCCCACAATTAAGGGTCGATGATGATTATGATGTTAATGATGTTACAAATAAATTTGAAATGACAAGAAATGATGAAACTAAAACTCATATGGATATTGATGATTCCGAGGAGAAATATTAAGACATTGACATCGTCAGATATGAAGACGATGATGAAGGTGAACATTGACATAGTTAAATTCTAGTTATAATCCTAACTAATATATATTTATCTATAATAGTTATTTTCAACTATCTGCTAATAACAATAATTTTTTGTTTTATATGGACCCTGATCTATTTCGTGAGTTGCAGGAGGTTGAGCTACCTTTGGATGAGGAGGATTTGGGATCATCTGATACTCATCCTACTGGCGGTTCAAGGGGTACGCGGAGGGGGCGCAGTCTTGTACGACTGATGATTCCTGACCCTATCCCTGAGCGACATCCACATCTTGGCTTCGATCGATGCACATAGAGGTATGGTAACCTGTATATTTTAGTTAGCTTTCATTGATTTATTTATACACTAATTGTTTGATTATTTATTCTTTTTTCATAGTTTTGTGCATGTAGTTGTTGGACAGGGGAGCGCTATCTTGCGCAATTATTTTTCTCAGCTATGGATCACATGAGGACAGATTCTTGTTGATGTGCAGGTTGACATGTTCAATCATTAGCTAGTACATAAATAAATAATATTTATTTTGAAATTTATTTCATTAATAACTTGATATTATAAATTATTTGTAGGGTTTATGGTATCCCATCGATGATAGCATGTGTAACACTATCCACGTGGCATGAGAGGTGTCTATGCGTGACCGTTTCCGTCAGTTTTTGCACAATTTGATAAGGATGACCATTAAGAAAGTAGGAGTGATAGTATTTGATGAGTCGTGTAGAGCCCACCAACCAGAGTATATTTCATCTCATGTTTGGGATGAATTATGTTCACACTGGTTGGGTGGTGGATTTCAGAAGAGATCTTCATTGGGTCGGCAGAACCGGGAGAGACAGGAGGTGATGCATCGAGCTGGTAGTCGTACATTCAGTTCACATAGAGAGTATCTGATAAATATATTTTTTAAATATTTTATATAAATTTAAATATAAACAATTTATTTTATATTCATATAGGCAGTCGAGCAGCCCGATATCATGGAGTACGATGTTTATCGGAGGATGTACAGTGATCCGGCCACTAGAGAGATTAGAGGTGATCGTCAACATCAGATTGTGGTCAGTATTATTATTTTTTAGTTTAAAAATTAACTGCATAAAATATTTCCACTATTTTAATTTCAAATTGGAATTGAAAGAGTCATATGAGGCTGAAACCTCTCAGGCACGGGCTGAGAGTCAGGCCGAGACGGTTGATCAGACTAGTGCCCACCATTTCGATAAGGCGTCATGGATGCAGACGACCTAGTATGCCTTCGAGAAGGGCCGAGTAGTTGTATCAGCTCTCATTTGACTCATAAGACTTATTATGGTACCGTTGCGATGTCGGTGTCCAGCTCGAGAGGATCTCATGGAGAGACATCATTTTATGGCTCACAGTATCAGGAGCAGTTGCAAGCTCATAGTGATCTTCTAGAAAGTTTGCAGAAGCAGCATGAAGAGATGTGTCAGTAGCATCAGCAGTACGAGTAGGAGATGTGTCGATGACAGCAGTAGCAGCATGAGCAGATGGAGTACATGCGTCATCTGACTCGTAGTTTAGGGATGAAGTTTTCTCCACCATCTCCTCCAACTCCTCTGGCTCCTCCACCTCCTCCAGAAGACTATCCCCCTAATAATTTTGTTGTTATGTTAAAAACATTTGAATTCAAGATTTGCTGTAATATAAACTATTTACAGTTTCTATTTTTTATATTGGTGTGAATATTGCATAATTTAATTTTTTTTAATATTTTATTATTTATTATTATTATTATATTTTTTAAAGTTTTTTTATTTTACCAATAATAATAATAATGTTTTATGATTTTTTTATATTTTTTATGAATATTGAGAATTTTAATATTTTTTATTTTTTTATTATTTTAACAATATTAATATTGTTTTTTCATTAATCATAATTTTATTAAATATATATATATATATATATATTATTTTATGTAGTATTTGCGACTGGACCTGTTGCGACGGGACCCCATCGCAAATAGTTTATATATATATTTTAAATAAGTATTTGTGACGGGTAAAAGGACCCATCGCAAAAGGGTTAGGTGTAACACCCCGACCCCACTAGCCTGGAGCCGGTGCATTACTTATGATATTGGCATGGTTAGAAGGAATGAAAATCCCTAAGGAATGATCAGTTTAGTAGTCTTGAAGAAACTATATACATAGATTTAACATAAATTACATTGGATAAGGTTACAAAGTACAATACATAACAAAAACTAAAAACGACATCCCTAGGAACTCAATAAAAGATATTCTCCTCATCACCTGTTGAAGGTAGACAATGAAAGGGGTGAGCTCAAATGATCAGTAAGGGTTTAAAATAGCAGAAGCATAAGTACAATAATAAGTGAATCACAATCAATCTGACATAATCAATATGGCCTAGTGAATAAATGAACAACTAATGCCATTAATAAACTGAGAATGAAACTGCATCCATAGATTTTGTCATAGTGAAAACCTCATGGATAATAATAATAACTGATGATGAATAAAGAGAATACTTATTAATTGGATGTCATTTATCTGGAACATGAAACCATAATACCATAAATACGGTTTAGTTCTATGGGTAGAAACCCTTCTGATCTTTTTTTGAAACAAACTTGAAGGGTCTGTCGCCAAACTGTTTTGTCTCATGAGACCTACTGATGCATCGAGGGGCTGTAGTGGGTCCCACCCAACTCTAAATCAAAGCATTCTTTATAAATAGATTCAATAAAATAGCAATATTTGTTTACATTATCTGTATAGAATAGAGGATACGAATTCATCAACATTTCCACAGTCAAAACAACATTCAAAATAAATACCATATGTAAAATGGTATACGACTTAGACAATAATAATATCCATGATATGAGAATATGGATATTTAAATTTAATATAATTTCAATTTAAAATTTATATCAAATGGGCAGTAGGTACACCACATAAGAAAGAGTAGGTGCACAATTACGAAGCAAGTCACAACGAAGTGAAACTTGAGACAAAGCTCGTTACCGTGTTGTATTCAATTGAGTCGTATGACAAAGAGTTAATAACCACCAAAATAGTCATAGAATACAATGAATATAATGAGAACCATGATAAAATATGTCAAATGGTTGTACACCTATACCACATATAAGAAATAAGAGGTGAACAATAGAGATCCCACAGAATTGAAAGTGGGATGAGAAAAACCCCTTCCAAACATTTCGTCATGGTAACGAGTGTTCTTGCGAGGTATTAATGAGAGATAAAAGGTTATAACATGATTTATATATCATAAGGGTAGTATGGGTGAGATTATAAAACATACCCCATCATTAGAAATTAAAAACAAAAGCACACAAGATAGGGTGGGTTCTTGAATACAAGTGAGAGAGAGAATCCCTTACAAAGATTGTGTCATTAGAGTGACGATAAATCAATGAAATATTTATGTGTGAAAAATAAAAATCCACAAAATATAATTGAATATTCAGTATAAAACAATCATAGGTCATTCACACATATTCTTGGAACAATGTAACCAATGAAATAGATGTTTAACTCAAAGAATGAAAATTGAGTTAAGAAATCTCTTACCTTATGCTTGAAGGTGTTCTTGACTTGTTATTAAAGACCTGAATAAACAAATTAGGATTATTAATTCATAATTTCAGAACCTATTTTATATGTAAATGGTTTATTATAATCATTTTTAGTTCATTCTAGGCCTTTTTGATTGGTTATAAGGTTCAATTTCATTGTTCGGGCTCGTTTGTTTACTTGGTTTTAAATGATTGGTTCACTTATATTCAAGTTTAGATAAATATATAAGATGGATGTGGTTGTCCAGAAATGAAGTTATACACTATTAGTGAACATCTAGGAGATTACATGGTTTTAAATTTAATTTGGGTTACTTAGATTGAAGTCAAATCTTTATATATATATAACCTTAGTGATAACCGTTTTGGTTAATCGGTGGGTTTGATTACGATGAACATACCATTTGTACAAAAGTATTACAGAACTAAAAATATTATATATTACATAATAATCTGGTTCATCCATAACACAAATGGTTTCCTAACCAGAATTAAATATTATAATAGAAATCGATAAACTGTTGTCCTTGAATGTGCTAAATAAGCACATCTCAAACGGTGCTTTCATTTCTTTCAAATAAAAGTGGGGAAAGAAGAGAAGATAATGGAATATATACCACTAGAATGAAAACATTCCAGTACATGTATGTTACTGGATTTATCATACTATTTTGGTGAAGTTAGGTGAGAAAAGAAACAAAAATAAAAGAACTTAAAAGAAAAGAAGGGATTTGAAAGATGAATTTACCACTTGAGACTTCTTCCTTGAGAACCTCTTAAGGGGAGAGGTTTTGGTCTTTTTATGAGACCAAAGCTTGATGGACGTTGGGGAGGAGGTTGGAAAGGTATTGGGACAGAATTTGGAGAAGGCACAAGGCTTGAAAGGAGTGAATGGAAGGGGGTGAGAGGGGGGTTTTATAGTGGAGGAGAGAGGGGATTTCTTAATATAAAACTCATTAATTTATTATTTCTCCTCAAGACAAGGAATAGTGATTATTACATGACCAAGAATAGTAATTGTATCATGTAATATCAAATAAAGTGGGATTACATCAGCGGAACATCACACATGACTCTATAATTAGTGTATTTATCTTTATTTTGCAATTTATGGTATGCCACTATTCATCAAAAATTCAAGTATTTTAGAAAAATCCCAAAAATTCACCCTAACCATTTTTCGATATGTAGAATCCAAAAATGAAGTCCATTTTTCAAAAAATAATTTTCTAAATATGATTAATTAAATATTTAATTAAATCATTATTTAATCGAAATATATAAACACTTAAAATATTCATCTTCATTTTTTAAGGTGTCTAAATTCATTTATACACTCAAGGGTATGGATACCATTCATAAGAGTTATATTAATATTCATAAGGGTAGGTTACTATTCATAAGGGTATGTTACTATTCACCGAAAATTAAGTTAATTCTATCAGACTCTAAATAACTTACTGATCATAACTCTAGATGACCATTTTTTTGAAATTCAAAACATAGAAGTGGAAATTTTATATTTAATGGCTAGGTTTTGACTGTCTCCTGAATAACCTAGTGTTGTTTCAAAGGAACATAGTGATGAATAGAATTTATTTAAGAGAAACGTAACATAAAATGTTTGGAGTGTTACATTAGGTATATATAACATATATAAACAGAGAACTATTTACAACGGTCTCTTCACAAAAAGTTTATGTATATATAATGTATATAATCAGAGATCTATTTGTGAAAATGTTTTTTGCAACGAGTTATTTACGATGGGACCCCGTCGCAAAATCTCATTTGCGACAGAATCCCATCGCAAATACCTCAAATTCCAGTAGTGTACATCCACAGGAGAAATGGAGCTCTTATCTATTATCACTCTATCCGGATAACCACGGAGGATCACATATATTTTTACACCTTACAAAACATGGGATTACATCCCATTAAATAAAAGGAAAAAACCAGCACTACAAAGGGTTGGTTTGGGTAGCTCATCTACCCATGAAGACTTCTTTGTTGTCGGCTGCTTCAACATTGGCAGCTTCAATGATGGCTACTGCTCACCATGCTTCCCACCAAGGAAGACCTGCAACCTGCCGACAGAACTCCCTCTGTTGATTCCTCCCAAACTTGGGAGTGCCCCACACAAATCTCCCTCTCACGACCAATTTGGGGTAGAAGCTTGACCTACAGTATCCTTAAAGGTGTTGAAAACTTCATCAGCAAATCGAATACGTTTCTTTACGCCAGATGACGTGTCACTTCCACTATCTTCAATCGAGCTCGAGCTGACTGTGGTCCCCATAAAATGATACAACCCTTGTGACTCCTTACTGGTAAGCTTTAGTTCATCCCCACGTGAGACTTCCAACACTCCAGCCGCTATGGAAATCTCGAACCCTTTCGCATCGATCCTACTTAATGATACCAGGTTTCGTCTCATCCTTAGAACAAATTTCACAACAGTCAGTTTACAAACTACTCTATCGGGTGTCTTCAATCTCACCATCCCGACTCCTTGATCCTCGCATGTTGACCCATCACCAAGTCTCATCAAATCTTACATCTTCTGAAAAGTATGAAACATGACTTTCGTTGTACATATGTGCACCAAGCTCCCCGAATCCAAAACTCATCCGTCTTCCTTTGGATTTTGAGATCGCTCGTTCTTCCTTCCTATAAATCAACATTCTCACTTCATGTGCCCGTATCTTTTGCAGTAAATACATTTCACTTCTCCCCATTCAATTCTCTCATCTGAGTGCAAGCTTCCTGTTGTCACACAGACTTCATCATCTGCCAATAATTCTGTGATGCTCACATCCTTCTCTTCAACTTTCTCTTTCTCAGAAACATACCGTTTGCGCTCTCCACAGTCACTTTTATAGTGATCCTTTTTCTCGCACCAAAAACACGTGATTTTTCTTAGATCACGCCCCCTAGATTTTGTTCACCATTCTTTACCTTCTGACTTCCAATGTCAGCTTCTCCCACGTTGATCATCTCGCATCACCATGATTTGCTCATCTGAATGCGTCATGGGTCTTTGGAATGCCTCAGAATCTTGAAGCGACGTCATCACCTCGTCTAGCTTCAATGTTTCTTTCCCCATGAATAATGCAATCACAATCCCATCAAATGAGCGTGGTAGTGATGACAAAGCAAAAGTGTTTTGTCTTCCTCTCCAACCTTCTCACCGAGCCCTAATAATTGCATTAGGATCTTGTTGAATTCGTTGGTGTGATCCAACAAATTTGTTCATTCGTTCATCCACAACTGGTAAAATTTCTTTTTTAGGAATAATTTATTGGTGAGCGACTTCGTCATATACTGTTGCTTCAACTTCTTCCAGATCTCCTTCGGTGAGGTCACGTCCAACACCGAGTACTTTACCTCATTCTCCAAACACAGTTGAATTGTGCTGACGACCCGCATCTCGAGCTCTTCCCAATCATCTTTACTAGATGTCTCAGGCTTTTCTCCTATCAACAGTTTGATCATGCCCTGTTGCACAAGAATATCTTTCATTGTTCTTTTCCACAAGTTGAAATTGTTTCTACCATTGAACTTTTCGTTCTCAAACTTTCCCAGTGCACCGCCACCAGCCATCATTATTGTGGCAAAACGCAATCATCACCTTCGATGTCACATCCTTCTGAAACCACATGATGGAGTGAGAATTTTGAAAATCTAATCATATAGATACGTCCAGAATGGTCAAAATAGTTGGAATCAACTCTTGGATCGTCAAAATCGGACATCGATTGACCGAGATATCACCAAAAAAAGTTCAACGGTTCATATTGTTTGCTGGCATAGCGATGATGTGGAGCGGACGTGGCACACCGGAGCAGCTGCCGGAATCTCACTTGAAGTTTCACTCGTGGCGTGAACAATATCTTCTTCTCTGTTACGGGGTTATTGTTCATCCACGATTTTGACCAAACTATGACCGAACTTATTTCCTTCATTTAAGCTCTGTTTTCAATGTCACTTACACCATTGGAATTGTCTCGTCATCCTCTTCACGGACCTGACCTCAGAAAAAATTTCTGACCAACTTTGATTTTCCAGTCACCGGAAAACTTGTTGTCGGTTCCCCGTTTCAACTCCGCTCACTCCGTCTCCCTCTGATACCGTTTGTAAGGGGCACAACGGAGGTGCGTGACAACAAAAACACTGAAAAACAGAGAAAATGGAAGAAACAAAGATTTTTAACGTGGTTTGGAAATTTGCCTACATCCACAAGAGAAATGAAACTCTTCTCTATTATCACTCTTTTCAGATAATCACGGAGGATCACACAGATTTTTACACCTTACAAAACATGGGATTACATCTCATTAAATAGAAGGAAAAAACCAGCGCTGCAAAGGGTTGGTTTGGGTAGCTCATCTACCCATGAAGACTTCTTTGTCGATGGCTGCCTCAACATTGGAAACTTCGATGATGGCTACTGCACACCATGTTGCCCACCAAGGAAGACTTGTAACCTGTAGACAGAACTCCCTCCATTGATTCTTCCCAAACTTGGGAGTGACCCACACACATTTAACATCAAAACACATCCCGGAAATAACCATCATGAGAAAAGGTCATTCAACTTTGTTGTATGCCTTCATCATATCAAGCCTCATTGCTATAAGGTTTCTTTTAGAGGAAGAATGAGTTTTCATGGAATAAAACACCTCATAATCAATAACATCATTACATGTAATCATCAATTTCAGAATAAATGTACTTTGGTTTTATAAACCAATAAGAGATATAACATATGTGATTTGCTATAATTTTAGAAAAAATATTATATACAAGGTTGCATAAATTTATAGGCTGAAAATCATACTTTGATGAGCTCTTCAGTTTTAGAATGGTAGTGACTAGGGTCTCATCAAAGGAATCAAGCGGAACGTGTACAAATGACATGTTTTCATTAAACTCTAACTAGTACCCCACCCGTGCATTTGCACGGTACTATAAATCATTTTTTAATTTTAAAAGGGATTCATATTTTAAAAATTTACAAATGAACATTATAAAATATTTGTTTTTATGGAAGTTAGCAGTAGGTCATATTGAAACATTTAGAGAACAAAGACATCATTATAATAGTAGAAAACATTAATGATTAATGTGAAGGAATGGTAATTCATTTTGACCATGGAGAAACATAGATCATGAGTTACCATACAATTTAAATAAGATAAAATAACATTGAATATCGAAATTTTATCATTCATATATTCAATGTCAATAGGGAAGAGTTGAATAAGGGGAGAGGGGACTACCCGATATTTGATTATTTTTTTAATAAAAGTGGTAACATGAATTGTTCACCCAATTCATGCCTCAAAATACTTTATTAAAAAGAAAATGTGGCAGTACAAACACGACGTGTAATGAATTTACACTAGCAGAGATGGATAGAATTACAAACCAAAAAATACACCGAGAAAAAGCCATCAAAAACTCAAGAAGCAATAATTTATCAAAACAACCTTCTATCAACTATTACATGTTCTCCAAAAAGGCTTGTACTGTCCATAGGGACTCCACCAATCCAGGTTTGAAGGGAAGCCAATGTCTGCACAACTTTGCTTCTCTATCAACTTGAACCTTGTCCTTTACGCTGTTATACAATTTTCATTGTAAAATGAAGGCTAAAATGCAACATGAGAAAATCCTTAATACACTGAAACCACCATTTAGAAATGAAAACCAGTAAAAAGATGCATCAATAATCTATTTAGAATGTCGTCCTGCATTGAAACATCACCTTCACATGATTCAGTGAAAGGTTCGAGCTTAGAGAAAACCACGTGTTAAAAAAGTACTCAACAACTACTATGCCAACATGCTTCTGGGAATCCAATATTCATCTAGCACACAAAAACATAGTGATACATCAGGATCATCCTAGCCTCGTAGGTCATGCTCTACCCAATGATAGTCACGCACTGCCAGAAGGAATATGTGAAACTGAAAAAGGAGGTCATACCAGTGGAAAATGTAATCCAGGAATCCTATAGAGGAGCTGGTTGACCATGCCAAGCCTTCCCATTCTTCAAAACGGAAACCTCAAGAAGACATCCATGCACTACCATAAAGCTGTGAAATTGATAATTAGAAAATAGAGGGCATTCCAGTGGAGAAATCAGCCTAGGATATCCAGAAAAATATCCCGTCATCAAACAAAACAGAGCAGTAACTCCAAGATAGCATCAAGACCTCAAAGCAGATCATTAAACAGGGTGAAAAAGGCACTCTCTAGTGCAAGCAAACTAAGACATCCGACAAAGCATAAAAAACATTTAAATCTTGAAACACAACATCATGGAGGTAAAACCCAAAAAGTATTCACAAACAGGAAGAAATCTAGTTCACAAAAAATCCTGTAAAAAAATATCCATTACTGAAATAAAATACACGATCCACTAATCAAAGAAAATAGAAGACACTATATTGTGTAAAAATGTTTACTACTTAAAACATGACAATTCGTATTTAGTAAAAGTAACTATTAATGTTTGGATTTTAAATGCTTGATGACCAATAAGAAAACAAATCTAGAAAACAAATCTATTTTTGTACCTGGTTTTTTAGTTGTTAGGAGTTATAGTGGTCAAAGAACATGTAATAAGCTAGAGCTGAGGACATACACATTCATCCAAAATATTTACCTGCACATACATTAATGTTTAGGAAAACATACTATGTGTGACTAAAATGGAACACTTTAATAAGCAATCAAGAAATTTGTATTAAATATATGTAAAAACACCTTTTTCACAATAAGGATACAATTCAATAATAAATCCAAAAATATTAATGTATAACTAATAGGTAAATACATACATATAAATAATATTGGATCATTTTTTCTTCAACCTGTAAAAAATTCTGTAAAGTTTTGTCCAAGGTAATAAGGATGCATTTCTCATGTAATAGATATCATCTTGAATAAATACATTTGAAAAAATTTAGGATAATTTATAAGAAATAAATTATTATTTTCTGCATGGAGATTTGAATTACATGAATGAAATGAACATTGAAATTGAAATTTTAAATTTTGTTAATAATAATAAACAATGTTGTAGTTGAGGGCATAAAAAAGTAAATGACAAACCATGGAATAAATGGATATATTTCAAAACATATTATATTATATCAAGAACATAATACATATAAATGACAAAAAATATTGATAACAATAATCAAAATAACAACCAAAGAAGATTTAATACAAGACAAGTAACCTTAAATCAAAATAAAGAAACTAATAACTGATGATATTTTGGTGTGCTGGCATACTACATAGTGGTGGCCACTACTTGTTAACACCCATTCCCAACCACTTGGACACCACGAACCCTCTCCCATCTTTATGTGCACCTCCTCTAGAAGAAAAACATTTAAATAAAAGGTCAAAACACACATATTCAATTACAAATCTAGAAACCTTTGTATATAAGAAGTTATTATAAATGAAAAGTGAAAAAAACGTTTTTTGATTGGTTTTTTCAAATGGCACCCTAATTAACCAGCCAATAATAAAGCCATATTTCAGTGCGGTAACAATATCATGGAATATAATCATGCAAAAAATAGGTTTAAGAAGTTGAATACTCAAGGAAAATGCATTAACCAATAGAACACAATCCGTTTGCACATATATTCTTCAAACAAATATGTCAAAACAAAAAATGGGAAATTCATTTTAATAAAAAAGGTTGTTGATACTACATATAATAGAACACACCAACTGAATGGGATAAAAACATTGCAGATCTATAGAACATACCATAATAGACTGTGTAAGAAGATTTATTACCCATTCCATTCTTTTTCCCTTGCCTAGGCATGGCCGATGCACCCCTGTATTTAGAAGACCCACTTAATCTTGAACACTACATCAAATAATAGTAAACTGTTTTTCATCAAAGTACATGGACATACAAAGCAAAACTGAGATTTGGCACTTAGGGGCGCCAAAAAGCAGTTTGTCAACATTTAAACCAAAAAAAATACACCATTAATAGAAATTCTAAGCTTTTGTAAGTGATTTAACTTTTATGGCTTTCTCATTTTCCAAAAAACATGAAAAAATGTCTAAGAAACTGTAATTTTCATTCTCGGTTTCTAATTTTTTTTCTCCACATATATAATATATTGCATTTTTGAATATATTTTTGGAAAATGAAAATAGAAAACTTATTTATAACCACACAGAACCTAAATTGTTAGGAACCAAAAATATATTATAAAATAAATTTGGATAGCTTACAGATACAAATATAGTCTACAAAACCAAAAATAATAATGCAGGCGGTCAAATTTAATAATTCCATTACACGTAAACAAACATTCAACTCTGTGAAATAGAACATCTTACTCTAACATCACTTCCTCCTTATGTCACACATATAGGCTTATAAATTATGTTGTAACTTAAAAATCATGTGTGTGGAAATGGATTGGAATTATTCTACACAATCTTGTCACAAAACCTAGATAGGGTGGAGAGAGAAACAACACAGTGATTGGATTAAAAGAATACTAATCCATGTTAACAGTATGTCAAGTACTCTATAAGCATATGATTATATTGTTGTTATCCTTTTTGAGATATAGGAGTGTATCAACTGAGTAATGTTATAATTAAATCAGGGGGTATGTAAAGAATAACTAATCTAAGAGGCATTAAAACAATCTGTTTACGATAATGAATGTTATTACCTATGATCATTGGCATGTTTAAACAGAGCAGGTGATATAGAAATGCATGTTTATACACTTCCATGTTTGGTTCAAAATTGAACATGAAAACAATATAAGACAAAAATTCCAAAAAAATAAAAAAAAATGGAAGCATAGTGAGAACAAAGACATTCCAGAAAATAGAAAACATAAAAAGGAAAAATTATCGGTGATTGTGTTTATCTTGACTTCATGAAATGTTCCTGAAAAATCAAGATAATCAATTAATGGCTTTTTGAATAAGATGGTGAAAATGCATCTAAATCATTAGTATCTATCATGAAAACTGTATTAGAGATTTTTAACTTAACTGCACAAATCCTACTATTTAATAGCTACTCATAAGAATAAGACACGAACAAAGAGTACCTTTGATTAAGCATGAACCTCGTGTATGGAAATACAGCTGCAAGGAGAAAGGACACATAGTGGGCAGTAATAATCAAATCCTAGGAAGTCCCATGATAAGTACATGAATTAGGGAAGTAAAGAAAACACATGATTCAAAATCTTTGGATGGATCATGTTGAAGGGAAAAGGCGGACTTCTAAGGTAAAGAATAAAAACTATTTTATACCAACATACATCCTAAATTGATAGGCACAAAAAAACATATTATAAAATAAAGTTGGATAGATTTTGGAAACAAACATGATCAATAAAAGTGAAATCAATACTCCAACGAAATAAACAATATGTGGATGTAAAAAAATTTATAAATAAAATAATTCTAATAATTTTTTACATTCAGTAAAAATTAATATTTTTAACTGAGTAAAATTGAACAAATACACGTCAATTTTCATTAGAAAAAAATTATTACCTGGAATGAAATTGGAAAATTCCTATGAAAATATGATTAGGAAAGAATACATAAATGTAGAATACATATTATTAATGAGGAATGGAATTGTTTTTGAAGAAATGAAATCAGATTAAAAGAGATGATGCATGTCATTGCAAGAAAAAAGCATATTAAAAGCAATAAAAGACAATTAGAAATATGTTAAAATACCAAAATACATAATTTAGAATATGAATAATTACCTAAATACTCTTCTTCCTGATGAAAAATTGATGAGAAAAATAATCAATTTGTGTACGCATACTAACCTTCATGTGGTGGTGGACATCAACCATTTTCATCGCATATCTTTATAATGGATCTCCCATGTAATCATGTAATGTTGCTTAATATATATCAAATAAAAAATGAATACAGTGAAATTAAAAGGTGAATACTGGAGAATCTTTTGACAGCAGAGGCATGTTTCATATTACTATGTGACTAATGAGTCTGGTAATTGGATGAAGATTTGCAATGGGGTAATACTGAAAATAACTACAAAAATATGATTACGAAAGAATACATAAAAGTATAAAACATATTATTAATGAGGAATTGAATCAGCTTAGAAGAACTGAAATTAGATTAAAAGGGATGATTCATGTCATTGTAGGAAAACACATGAAAAAATAAACAACAATTAGATATGTAGCGACTCGGGTTTTTGGCCCTGTCAGACTTTGGAATATTTCTACGAATAATTCCAGAGCTAGGCACAAAGACGGCGTGCGATTCCGAGGCCCGGTGTGCCCGGAATTAATTTTATAAAAATATTATGTATTTTTATACTATGCATGTGGCGGGAGTGTGATATCTCCTAAACGGTAGCTCAGAACGAGAATATGAGGGCACGGTTGCGTCCGGAACGTGCCGTTTACCCTAGGTGAGGTGTAAATTTTGCGGGCGCGGGCCTGCGGTGAGAAACACCACCAGGGGCGTTTTCGTAATTAAATGGAGAAGTTAGTGTGCGAGCGTCGGCTCAAATAACTTCTGAACGGAGTCTCGGATGGAAAATCCGAGTCCGCCATTGAGTTCAGAACGGCGCGTTTACCCTAGGGGTGACTTTACTTTTGTTCGCATCGGGCGTCAGGTCTGAGGCGGGTTTGGCACTGGCGGGCCGCTGATATAAATATCAGCGCCCCCCCCCCCCCTTTATCGTTCCTCTCGACGTTCCTTGTCGTTCTTCGCCGCCGCTCCGCCGAATCGAGCAAACGAAGTGCCCACGAGCTCGGAATTTGACGGCGAACGTTCCAAGAGCGTGCAACGGAAGCTCTGGAGCGCGGATCTAAGGCAGAACGTCGGCGTTTCGCCCGTGAGGTAGGCGGTTTGAGTTTTACAATCCCGGATCCCATTTTTGTGTTGTTTTTCTTCAAATTTTCATAAGATTTGTATAGTTCGGGTCCCGAGCTTTCCGAAACATGTTTCGGATCTAAATTTGGAGCACCGGGGTGCTCCCGGTGGCTCCCGGAAGTTTTCCGGCGAAAAACCCGGTTTTCCGGCGAGACCCGCGGCGGCCATGGCGGATTCCGGCGAGTTCCGCGGCGGCGCGGCGGCGACGCGGTGGTTTCCGGCTCCGGCACGGCGGAGTCCGGCGGCGCCGCGGTGGTTTCCGGCGACCCTGCGGTGGTCCGGCCAGAATGTTCCGGGGGTTCTTTAAACCCCTGTAACTCGCAAATCGTAACTCCGATTTGCGAGCCGTTTGCGGCGACGCGCTCCTTGCGTCGAGACGGACCTTTTGAATTTACTTTGAGGGTTTAAAGGTTCGGGATCGTGGCCCGGGAGCTAGAAACGTCGTATAAAATAATATTATTTTATTATTTTACGACTTCGGGTCGTTGTAACTTCTACCCGGAGCGTCCGATTGACGTGCCGTCAGTGGCGTTGGGACCCTGATGGTATGACGGACTTTTTGAGATGGTTTCCGGGTGTTGGGTCTGAGAACGGGGTGCGGGCCCCACGAGGACGTGTTTTGGCATTTACGGAGAAACGCAGCTTTTGCACCAGGAGTCCGATTTTGGCAGATGAATAGTCGATCCTGTGTGTTTTTCCGAGAGGATCGCAATAGTGCGATCCGTTCGATGAGTTTCGGAATCCAGGCGTGGGCCCCACCCGAGCCGGCCTTCGTTGAATAGTACATTTTTCACCGTGTGTCCGTTTTGGGCGAGCGAGTAGTCGATTCTGCTTGTTTTTTCGAGGGGATCGTCGTGGTGTGATCCGCTCGATGGGTTTCGGGATCGTTGTGTGGGCCCCGCACAAGCTAGCTACGGTGAATAGTGCCTTTTTCACCGGTGCTCTTTTTCGGGCGAGTAAACAGCCTATCCTGCGTGTTTTTCCACGTGGAACGCGATGGTGGCCTCGGTTTTGGCTTCAGAGGTGCGCAGTGTGGCGTTGTGGCGGGTCGCTCGGGTTAGCGACGTTTGGACCAGCAGTGGTTGAGGGTTCTCCCTTGGTTCGTTCCCATGAGGGTTCGTGTGGCATCACAACCTTCGTATGGGTTTGTGATCCTCTCGATGAGATGTTTAAACTGTTAGAGTTGTGGTATCCCTCCGGTGGGCCCGGAGTGGATCCTCTAGCATCTTTATCTAGATCGGGTTCTTGGTATCGCTGTGACCGCTTATTTACGGGCGGCGATCCCCTATCTAGCAGGTTAACCCCGTAGGGTTTGTGGCATCATCGGAAATATGATCCCCTACGCGGTGGGCCATGCTCAGTAGGGTTGTGGCATCGTCGGGTATACGATCCCCTACTCAGCATGTGGTTTATAATAGGGTTATGGTATCGTTGGCTATGCGATCCCCTACTCAGCGCGTGGTTTCAGTAGGGTTGTGACATCGTCGGTTCGATCCCCTACATCGCGAGTTATACCAGATAGGGTTTTGGTATCGTCGTGACCATCTTTATATGGACGATGATCCTCTATCTGAGTGTGGAGCTTCTGTCGAGCGCCAGATCGGGTTGTGGCATCCCCCAGCGGATCCTGGGTGTGATCCCCTATCTGTGAGAACTACGTATGCCAGATCGGGTCGTGGTATCCCCCAGCGGACCCTGGGAGTGATCCCCTATCTGTGAGCTACGTATACCGGATTGGGTCTTGGTATCCCCTAGCGGACCCTAACGGCGATCCCCTATCCGAGGAGTTTGGTGGTTATGGTGTTTCAGCGATGTTTCCTCAGTGATGTTATCCGAGGAGCGTGGTCTCTCGGGTGAGCGTCTCAGATGTTTGCGAGTATCCCGATGGAGTGTATCTCTCGGATGAGTGTCATCTGGTATAACAGTGTTCGTGTGGTGTACTCTCCTGGTTGGGACAGTTGCTGGTGATGAGGTCGGTACCTCTTGTGGCTTTGTGGCGTGAGCTGTGTATATATGGATTGTTCAAGGTGTATGTATGGGCATACACCTAAGCTGAGCTGAGCTGACTAGTTGTGTTTAGCCGAGGATGGTCACGAGATGAAGTTTCTCTCTCGTCTGGGTTCCCTCTGGCTGGGTTGAGCGGACTGTTGCCTTTCAGTTGCTCCCTTGGGCTTTGGGTTTTTGGGGTTCCTACTGAGTATGTTTATACTCACCCCTGCACGGGCTTTGCCTGCACATATTTGTGTCTTGTGCAGACCACAGGCCTTTTGACAGAGTCCCAGGAGGACCCGGAGCAGGCGGAGCTTAGTGAGCGGGTTGACCGGGGTGTTTACCGGAGCTGTGCCGAGGGAGCTTTTCGGCGGGTGTTTGTGGCAGCGTTCCCCTTCTTCAGAGCAGGTTGGACGCGCTTTGTAGTTTTCTTTTGGTGGGCCATGTTTTTCCCTTTTACTTTTGTTGTTGCTCTCTGGTTGTGGGATAGTGTATGCATGCATTTACTTTTCGGTTTTTTTATCTCTGCACTGTTGCATGGAGGTGTTTGTGGGTGCGTGTGTACAGGTACCTTAGGCTAATGCCTCCCATGTGTGTGATAGCCTACTCGGCGCTGGTCGCCAGCCCCTGGCCTATTGGAGGCGGGCTTGGGGAGTCGCGGCTCGAGCCCCGTTGGGTCGGGTCGTGACAGAGTGGTATCAGAGGAGGTTCCACCTTTGGGGTCTCAGAGCGTAGCTGGTCTAGCTGTGAGTTTGGTTTGGGTTGCATAGCGGCAGTGTTAGGGTGTTTCGAGTTCGGCTTTCAGGCCAGGGACTCCAGTGTTGGTGCGGCGGCCGACGTATCCATACACTAGGACTCTGATAACCTGCCTTTCGACTCGGGACATTCGTACACTGGTCGCGGGGACATAACGGTACATGCATCATCTAGGACTGGGTTTTTGGTTTTTTCTTGTCCTTCTTGAGTCAGCTCTCCAGATATACTCTTTGACTGTGGTGCGTCTTGAATGTATTTCAGGATGCCTCCACGACGATAGCCAACAAGGTTTCCGCAGCAGGATTGTGCTGATGATCCGCCCCGTGTAGTGGCTGTGGAGCAGGGCGCAGGTTCTGAGGTTGCACCTCCAGGTGGTCTGCCAGTTGAGCCACCACTTGTCGAGCAGCTGGTTGTGCCGGCGGTGCAGGACGAGGTTGCTTGCATGCTGAGTGCGCTGCACGAGTTCCAGAGGCAGCGACCTCTGAGGTTTCGGGGTGATCCAGATCCCAGGCAGCTGATAACTGGATTGAGGCAGTCACCCGAGTTTTCGGCCTCATGAGGACACCTCCAGATCAGATGGTGGTCCTAGCGGCGAGCCTTCTGCATGGTTCTTCCAGGCGATGGTGGAGTTTGGTGACGCAGTCCCATGACGAGGAGATGCTGATGTGGGCAGAGTTTGAGCGGCTCTTCAGGGAGGAGTTCTATCCGGTGACGCTGAGGTCAGTGCGGATCCAGGAGCTTCTGAAGCTTTGTCAGGAGAGCATGACTGTGTCGGAGTACTCAGCGAGGTTTACAGACCTGTCGCGCTACTCCCTGGATATGGTTCGAGACCCGTTCTTTAGGGCTCGGACCTTCGAGCAGGGCTTACGCAGGGACATCCGAGCAGGTGTGGTTTCCTTATGCCTGCCCACCTATGCTGGAGTGCTGGAGCGAGTGTTGGTGGTGGAGAGTTTTCTGGATTAGCAGTTTCCCCCTGTTAGTGTTGGGCACTCGAGAGCTGAGACTTCGTCGGTCGGATCGGCATCTGGTAGCCGACGTCAGACTCAGGGGTCTGGATGTGGCCGACGTTTCAGGAGGCGACTCGAGGATGGGGGATCTGAGCCTCAGGGCTCACAGGGCTCGCAGGCCAGTTTTGGTCAGCCGCAGGAGAGGCAGTGTTACGCTTGTGATGGTCGGGGACATCTTGCTAGAGATTGTCCGACCCGACGTGCTGCTGAGAGGGAGCCGGTCGATGGACCGCCTTGGCAGAGGCAGCGTCTCGAGCAAGGAGGTTCGCAGGGCGTCGGACGTGGCGTCGGAGCTGGTGCAGCGGGAGGCGGTGGTAGACAGTACCAGTTGCCACCACCCCCACCCCTAGGTGGTCCACGCCTATCTCAGGGAGCTGGTGGTCGAGGGCGAGGACAACTGCATGCCCTGGAGGCAGTCGACCCAGAGGCACCACAGATGGATAGAGGTACGCCTTGTGTCTTTTCTATTTACTGCAGTAGTTTGTCATACACTGTTTAGCGGTACTCTTTCCTTTTGTTGCTTGCTCGAGTTTTGTTCAGGGCATTGGTAAGACCCTGAGTGGTTGTTGTTGGTGAGCTCGCTGGTGTGTGAGACCCAGTTGAGAGTCCAGTCGCTTTCCTTGTGCTTAGGGCTTTTCGGGGACGAAAAGTTCTAAGGGGGGCAGGATGTAGCGACTCAGGTTTTTGGCCCTGTCAGACTTTGGAATATTTCTACGAATAATTCCAGAGCTAGGCGCGAAGACGGCGTGCGATTCCGAGGCCCGGTGTGCCCGAAATTAATTTTATAAAAATATTATGTATTTTTATACTATGCATGTGGCGGGGGTGTGATATCTCCTAAACGGTAGCTCAGAACGGGAATATGAGGGCACGGTTGCGTCCGGAACGTGCCGTTTACCCTAGGTGAGGTGTAAACTTTGCGGGCGCGGGCCTGCGGTGAGAAACAGCACCAGGGGCGTTTTCGTAATTAAATGGAGAAGTTAGTGTGCGAGCGTAGGCTCAAATAACTTCTGAACGGAGTCTCGGATGGAAAATCCGAGTCCGCCGTTGTGTTCAGAACGGCGCGTTTACCCTAGGGGTGACCTTACTTTTGTTCGCATCGGGCGTCGGGTCTGAGGCGGGTTTGGTGCCGGCGGGCCGCTGATATAAATATCAGCCCCCCCCCCCTTTATCGTTCCTCTCGACGTTCCTCGCCGTTCTTCACCACCGCTCCGCCGAATCGAGCAAACGAAGCGCCCACGAGCTCGGAATTCGACGGCGAACATTCCAGGAGCGTGCAGCGGAAGCTCTGGAGCGCGGATCTAAGGCAGAACGTCGGCGTTTCGCCCGTGAGGTAGACGGTTTGAGTTTTACAATCCCGGATCCCGTTTTTGTGTTATTTTTCTTCAAATTTTCATAAGATTTGTATAGTTCGGGTCCCGAGCTTTCCGAAACATGTTTCGGATCTGAATTTGGAGCACCAGGGTGCTCCTGGTGGCTCCCGGAAGTTTTCCGGCGAAAAACCCGGTTTTCCGGCGAGACCCGCGGCGACCATGGCGGATTCCGGCGAGTTCCGCGGCGGCGCGGCGGCGACGCGGTGGTTTCCGGCTCCGGCACGGCGGAGTCCGGCGGCGCCGCGGTGGTTTCCGGCGACCCTGCGGTGGTCCGGCCAGAATGTTCCGGGGGTTCTTTAAACCCCTGTAACTCGCAAACCGTAACTCCGATTTGTGAGCCGTTTGCGGCGACGCGCTCCTTGCGTCGAGACGGACCTTTTGAACTTACTTTGAGGGTTTAAAGGTTTGGAATCGTGGCCCGGGAGCTAGAAACGTCGTATAAAATAATATTATTTTATTATTTTACGACTTCGGGTCGTTGTAACTTCTACCCGGAGCGTCCGATTGACGTGCCGTCAGTGGAGTTGGGACCCTGATGGTATGACGGACTTTTTGAGATGGTTTCCGGGTGTTGGGTCTGAGAACGGGGTGCGGGCCCCACGAGGCCGTGTTTTGGCGTTTACGGAGAAACGCAGCTTTTGGACCAGGAGTCCGATTTTGGCGGATGAATAGTCGATCCTGTGTGTTTTTCCGAGAGGATCGCAATGGTGCAATCCGTTCGATGAGTTTCGGAATCCAGGCGTGGGCCCCACCCGAGCCGGCCTTCGGTGAATAGTACCTTTTTCACCGGGTGTCCGTTTTGGGCGAGCGAGTAGTCGATTCCGCTTGTTTTTCCGAGGGGATCGTCGTGGTGTGATCCGCTCGATGGGTTTCGGGATCGTTGTGTGGGTCCCGCATGAGCTAGATACGGTGAATAGTGCCTTTTTCACCGGTGCTCCGTTTCAGGCGAGTAAACAGCCTATCCTGCGTGTTTTTCCGCGTGGAACGCGATGGTGGCCTCGGTTTTGGCTTCAGAGGTGCGTAGTGTGGCGTTGTGGCGGGTCACTCGGGTTAGAGACGTTTGGACCAGCAGTGGTTGAGGGTTCTCCCTTGGTTCGTTCCCACGAGGGTTCGTGTGGCATCACAACCTTCGTATGGGTTTGTGATCCTCTCGATGGGATGTTTAAACTGTTAGAGTTGTGGTATCCCTCCGGTGGGCCCGGAGTGGATCCTCTAGCATCTTTATCTAGATCGGGTTCTTGGTATCGCTGTGACCGCTTATTTACGGGCGGCGATCCCCTATCTAGCAGGTTAACCCCGTAGGGTTTGTGGCATCATCGGAAATATGATCCCCTACGCGGTGGGTCGTGCTCAGTAGGGTTGTGGCATCGTCGGGTATACGATCCCCTACTCAGCATGTGGTTTATAGTAGGATTACGATATCGTTGGCTATGCGATCCCCTACTCAGCGCGTGGTTTCGGTAGGGTTGCGGCATCGTCGGTTCGATCCCCTACATCGCGAGTTATACCAGATAGGGTTCCGGTATCGTCGTGACCATCTTTATATGGACGATGATCCTCTATCTGAGTGTGGAGCTTCTGTCGAGCGCCAGATCGGGTTGTGGCATCCCCCAGCGGATCCTGGGTGTGATCCCCTATCTGTGAGAACTACGTATGCCAGATCGGGTCGTGGTATCCCCCAGCGGACCCTGGGAGTGATCCCCTATCTGTGAGCTACGTATACCGGAGTGGGTCTTGGTATCCCCTAGCGGACCCTAGCGGCGATCCCCTATCCGAGGAGTTTGGTGGTTATGGTGTTTCAGCGATGTTTCCTCAGTGATGTTATCCGACGAGCGTGGTCTCTCGGGTGAGCGTCTGAGATGTTTGCGAGTATCCCGATGGAGTGTTTCTCTCGGATGAGTGTCATCTGGTATGACAGTGTTCGTGTGGTGTACTCTCCTGGTTGGGACAGTTGCTGGTGATGAGGTCGGTACCTCTTGTGGCTTTGTGGCGTGAGCTGTGTATATCTGGATTGTTCAAGGTGTATGTATGGGCATACACCTGAGCTGAGCTGAGCTGACTAGTTGTATTTAGCCAAGGATGGTCACGAGATGGAGTTTCTCACTCGTCTAGGTTCCCTCTAGCTGGGTTGAGCGGACTGTTGCCTTTCAGTTGCTCCCTTGGGCTTTGGGTTTTTGGGGTGCCTACTGAGTATGTTTATACTCACCCATGCACGGGCTTTGCCCGCACATGTTTGTGTCTTGTGCAGACCACAGGCCTTTTGACAGAGTCCCAGGAGGACCCGGAGCAGGCGGATCTTAGTGAGCGGGTTGACCGGGGTGTTTACCGGAGCTGTGCCGAGGGAGCTTTTCGACGGGTGTTTATGGCAGCGTTCCCCTTCTTCAGAGCAGGTTGGACGCGCTTTGTAGTTTTCTTTTGGTGGGCCCTGTTTTGCCCTTGTACTTTTGTTGTTGCTCTCTGGTTGTGGGATAGTGTATGCATGCATTTACTTTTCAGTTTCTTTATCTTTGCACTGTTGCATTGAGGTGTTTGTGGGTGCGTGTGTACAGGTACCTTAGGATAATGCCTCCCATGTGTGTGATAGCCTACTCGGCGCTGGTCGCCAGCCCCTGGCCTATTGGAGGCGGGCTTGGGGAGTCGCGGCTCGAGCCCCGTTGGGTCGGGTCGTGACAAGATATATGTAAAAATACCAAAATACATAATTTAGAATATGAATAATTACCTAAATATATAATAAACACACCTGAATACTTTCTTCCATTATTTTGTGTTCTTCAGTTAGCAACTGGAAAGTAGCATCAATATCATCTTCCCCTATAAGAAATACCGCTCCATCAACCATGGACTCCTAGATAAGAATATGAGAAATAAATATGCAATATTTCATTTTTTTTAAGAGAAATTATTTATATTTGATATGATACTATGAGATACACCAGAAATAAAATAAGTGTGAAGGAAAATAACTAAAAACAATTCCATAAAACAAATTAAAACCATTTGAAGGGTAAATTATTGATAAGAATACGAAACAGGCACTTAGTAATGGATTGAACATTCAGAAAATGTGTGAATGAACTTATCATCACATAAACACGTTACTCCAAAGACAATAGAACCTACTCATGGATTGACATAACATTCCAAATTGGGGTTTGTAGATAATCCAAGACAGGCTCTTCAACATGTTAGATTTTCACAACAAACCCCCTTCCATGATAGGTCCAATTAAATTGTCATAACATCACCTAAAAAATACCATGTCTTTTAATGCTTGTTTATTTTTATTGTGTCAAAAAAAACATTAGCACCACTACAAGCCAAACGGGTTGCTTAAGATAGATTTTTTGGGTTTTTAAAAGAAAAACCAAAGAAAGATAAAAGGCCAAAGGGTGTGCATTTGTATGAGTTGAGGGAAAAATCAAACAATAAAAACATCATACCTCAATGGATAAGATAACACGTTAAACCCTTGATCCAAGGTCCACAACATCCACTATTAAACACTTTCTAACATTTTGAAATATTTAAAATAGTTGTGTTGTCCACATGATTGAATGGAAACACCAGTAAGGGTTGGTGTCCTCAGAACCAACTGTTTTGTACTTTTATTACATAAATGTTCACTTATTATATATTGTTCATTGTTCTGCATGACTATAATATAATAATGTCCTGGAATATTTGTTGCATTAATAATGTCATAGCAGATCCCCGCTATGATGAGAACCTTGAAATGCTATAACAATATTCTTAAATAAAGTTCTGTGGTTGGATGACATACTATGATAGGACACATAGTATACAGACCGTCATGTGCGAGTACTCGTAAGAAGATGAGACTCTCTCTCATGGAGTTCGCACTTGGTAATCTCCAAGATAGGAGATTATGAGAACAGACCCGCCAGTAGTAATTCTGCATGTCTTGGTGTCATCGGATATTGCTATCTGCGAGCGTGTGTAATGGTCCTTAGACTGAAAGATTATCATTAACTCATGTCATGACTCGCGCACTTAGATTTACTGACGAAAACCGTCACGCAGACAGTTGGTAGGAAGTAGGGTACATTGGGTGCGTCACGAGTGACATGTTGTTAATGGATAAGTCAAGGAAGGATTTGTCCCTTCCATTTATGGAAGTTGATATCTCGGCCCTTTGATTGAAATAGAAATGTCGCATTAAATTCCATGTCCATGGTGTAAATGATGAGTTTATTTCAGGTAGTCAAAGAACGACATATCAAACATATAGGTTTATGACACTGCCATGAAACCTGCTTGATGAGATATCCAGACAAAGGGATTAAATTACACAGTAAGCGTTTGTATGAGGTGATACGTCAATGCGGCGTCGACTTCTTTCTCTTGGGTGCCTTGACCCGTTGCTAGACAGTAATCTTGGACTTTAGGCAAGCCCGCCTAATGCCAACGAGAAGAGGCCTAGAGGGTCACACATTAAGTGTATCCAAGTATCTCAAGTTGAATAAAGATTATTCCTGTACGTGGTTTAATAATTATTCAAGGAATCCTAAGTTGTTTTAAATGATGGAAGAAAAAGAAAAATAAAATAAAACAAGTACACGCCGTGTATTATTAAATGAACACGCCGTGTAGTTTTATTTTGGAAAGGAAATGAATAAATGAAAAAAAGATATACACGCTGTGTACATTTAATGTACACGCCGTGTAGTTTTCAATGAAAAACAAGTACACGCTGTGTAGTTTTTCCAGTCGGGATTTTGAGGATATAATATTGTTTTAAATGATATTTATTATAATCAGCATGAGCGCATGTCAAGGAATTAATTATTCGACATGGGGGGTTTTCAATAAGAGTTAATGAAATAAATGAAACGTGTAACGCGTTTATTTATTATCATAACTCTACAACCTCAAACTCGATTATAAATATCCTAACAACCCAACTCTTTTCCTACACATGAGAATCATTGTGCACAATATCTCTGGAGAATTCTTTCAAGACCGAAAGAACCTCTTCCTCCAAGAATGCTCTCAAGACCGAGAGAGATCCTCTTCCATCGGATCAAGATGATCTAAGGCGGACAACGCAAGCAAAGGCTTCTCCACGCTAGCACCTGGAGAATCCTTTGGCGACGTCCAGAGATACAAGGTACACGTGTGGATCACCGCTAGAGGGAGTCTACACTTGGCTTCTACGACGCAACGACGGATCACATCGATAACGTGATCGAGAACATCAATGAAGAAAGAACACCCAAAAGGTATTTCTTTATAATTAATTGAATTAACTATAATCAACCTGTAACGATCCTTGTTTGTGGTTCCGGGACAAACCATCTTCTTTTTCTTTTTCTGTGATTCGATCCGTGGAGACTGATGTTTAACGTCGTATTGATCCCGGATTGATCATTGCTAATGACAAAAAGCCAAGTGGGCACATCCACCCACGCGCTTCCGCTGTGCCCGGAACCTTCAAATGGTATCAAAGGGAGGTTACAATGTTGATTATAGTTATTTAATTTTCGTTGATAATTTACGCATTCATATTTGATTCAATTAGAAATAAATCGTTCTATAAATCTGAATTAACGAGATCTATTCTTCCTTCTTCGTTTCTCGATTCATATCACAGAAACGACCTTTTAATCTTAATTTTGATTAAAATAAAAACGAGGAACTCATCCGGAGGAGCCGCTCTTTCTGTCTATACAACACGGGATTACACGGCGTGTAATTAAAACTACACGCCGTGTACTTAGGTTCAACGAACCGGCACTGGTCTGCCAAACCACGCCATGTGAATTGATTATGCCTAAGTTTTAATCACGCCGTGTTGACCAGAATAGAATGGTGTGTGGAAACCGGAATACACGGCGTGTATGTTGGAACAACACACCGTGTAGTCCGTTCCGACCCAGGTGAAACCGTGTACAAAGATAAGCCGCGTACCGCGTACACAGGATCGTCAGGCTGGTTACCACGTAACAAGGAAGTACACGCCGTGTATGATTCATCTACATGTTGTGTACTCTAAAATTTCCAAAAGTACAGAAAACATGCTAAAGCCCTGGCATGTACTTTGGATAAAGGGTGAAAAGAAAAATACACGCCGTGTAATTATAAACTACACGCCGTGTACTTTCCAGAAATGGAATTTCACCAGGTTTCCTCCAATGTACAAAGACTCGTACAAGGAATATGGATGAGAAGAATCTCAAGGAAATTCAGAAAGGAATTTAAGATAAAGAATTGATTAATTATAAGATCATAATTAATTGAATTCGAGCGCGTCTTATCTTAAATAAAAGAACGATTGAAAGAATTTGAATTCTAAATATGCGTAAATATCTTTGCATACTATGGATGATCATGAGCTAGACCAAAGACCCTTTGTATGTGTATGGTTTCATTTAAATTTATTTAATTTAAATTTGTTGGCCTGTGAGTCTTCTTCCAATAAAATGTAGGGCTTGCGTGCCCATGGTTTCTTTAATGTAAACCCATGTAATGGAGGATCTCCCAAGCTAGAGGAGACAGTTCAAATCCCAAAGCTGAGGCAAAACCGACACAAGAAGATACAAAGGTGGACAGGTGGGAGCTGCAAAACACAAACCATTAGGTTCAAGGTGTTTTCCCTAGGTCAGGGTTAGCTTATAAAAACTGCTAGATAAGCTAACCAAATAGAAGCTCGTGATCATGCCATCTTATTTTATTTTTGTCTGATTGAATGGTTTATTTATTATGTATGTGTTGTCGCGATCGCATAATTAATAAAATGAAAAAGCATGCAAAGATGGAATAAAATAAAAACCGGACTATGCGTAAACATTATCGGAACATGGTTAATCACTTAAGCAAGCATCACTTAATATTAACAAGCATGTGATAATGCAAAGATACGCATAAAGAATAAAATCCCTCAAATACCATATTAAGTCAGACCAAGCCTTCTGTTACTTGATTAAGGGCAAGACTCAATAAAACTATGTGTTTGACCAACCCTTGTTGGGACACTTACTTTTATAAAGGAAGCCCTTATGAAAGGTTTCGGGTTGACTTAACCATATTACATCAAGAGAAGTAGCCCTTGCTAGACTTGATGTAATATTGGAGGCAAGAGTTGAGGAAATCCAAGTCAGGATTTTAGGATTGGGGAGTCCACTCAACAGATCAAGGAACTGGAAGCTCAGAGTTGGGAAAGACGTGCCTACCTAAATACCTTCAAATAGCTTGACCAACCCTTGTTGGGGTTATGCAAAGGGGAATATGGATCCTTGCCACTAGAATGTCAAAGCAACTGGACATTCTGAGTTCACTGGTGAGGGCCATTAGGACTTGATAAAATAGTGGGAGAATTTATAAATTTTATTATTTCTCATAAAAATGTAATCAAGAAAGTACTAATAAATCTGCTCTTTTAAATTGTAGAATCAAGATGACAAACTCGTCAACCACATTTTCTCTGCGATCAATACTGGATAAAGACAATATCCTCACCGATAGTAACTTTCAGAAATGGTTTAGGCGCCTTCAGGTTATCCTACGCCATGAACGAAAGTTTTACGTGCTGGAGTCCTCACTTCCTGATTCCCCTGCCCCAGGGGCGAGTGATGAAGATTTCCTAGTCTATGATCAACATTTGAACGACGCTCTCGACGTTCAATGTTTGATGTTGTCATCTATGTCTAGTGAGCTCATGAAGTCTCATGAAGACATGGATGCCTACAGCATGCTCGAGCACCTCCGTGGTCTATACCAGGAGACAAAAAGACAGGAAAGGTTTGAGATCTCCAAAGCTCTATTTCAGAGCAAGCTTGGAGAGGGTGCCCTAGCTGGGCCTTATGTAGTCAAGCTCATTGGCTACATTGATCGCTTGGAGGTTCTAGGGTTTAAACTCCCTGAAGAACTGGGTACCGATCTCATTCTCGCATCACTCCCCCAGAGCTTCTCAAACTTTGTTGTTAATTTCAACATGAACAATATTGAGAAGTATCTATCTGATCTTCTTATCCTTATTCGCCAAGTGGACAATGACATGAAGCATGAAAAGCCTTCTGTCCTTATGGTGAATAAAAGGAAAGAGAAGGCGAAGAGCTTTAAGCCCAAAGCTTCTTCAAGGCCTTCCAAGAAAAGGAAGATCAAAGGGAAGGAAAAGGAACAGGATGCTGTTTGTTTCGCATGTGTCAAGAAGGGCCACTGGAAGAAAAACTGCACCCAGTCAAGGAAGCAAGGGGAATCTTCAGGTGCGTTTGTTATCGAATGAAATCTATCTGTTTCTACTAATTGGGTATTAGATACTACTTGTGGTTCTCACATTTGTATCCAAATACAGGAACCAAGTAGATTCAGGAAGATTGATCGAGGGGAGGTAGATCTACGAGCAGACAACGGAGCCAGACTCACTGTTGTAGCTGTCGGAGACTACCACCTCACATTGCCTACCGGGATGGTCTTGGTTTTGAAAGGTTGTTATTATGTGCCTTCTATTACTAAAAACATTATTTCAGTATCCAGATTAGATACTGATGGATTCATATTCAAGTTTGGAAATGAATGTTGCTACTTTTATAAAGATATCATTTGTTTTGGTAGGGCACATTTATATAACGGCCTTTATGTGTTAGACTACACAAACCAAGTAATGGCAATCGATAAAAAAGTTAATTCACATGACTCATACCACACCCAACTTTGGCATCACCGGATAGGTCATGTCAATGAGAAACGTTTGACAAAATTACATCAAGATGGGTATTTAGATTCTTTCGAACTAAAACCACTTGGTGTATGTCATGCGTGTTTACAAGGCAAAATGACCAAAGCCCCATTTAGTGGGAAAGGTGAAAGAGCTAAAGAGATTCTAGAATTAGTTCACACAGATGTGTGTGGACCATTTCCAGTTGAAGCAAGGGGTGGGTTCTCATACTTCATAACTTTTACTGATGATTTTAGTAGATATGGATATATCTATTTAATGAGGTATAAGTCAGATTCTTCTGATCGGTTCAAAGAATACAAGAATGAAGTTGAGAACCAGCTTGGTAAGAATATTAAGAAACTCCGCTCAAATAGAGGAGGAGAATATCTTAATCAAGACTTCATTGATTTCTTACGGGAGTTTGGGATTCTATCTCAACTCACTCCTCCTTACACACCGCAGTGGAATGGTGTAAGTGAAAGGAGGAACTGCGCCCTGTTGGACATGGTGAGATCAATGATGATTCATGCGAGTCTTCCATTATCCTTTTGGGGATATGCATTACAAACAGCAGCGCACATACTAAACCAAGTATCAACTAAATCGATAAATGGTATTCCATACGAATTATGGAGTGGACGCAAAGCCATGTTATCGAATTTACATGTGTGGGGTAGTGAAGCATTTGTTAAGGCCTCTTCAGGTAACAAACTTGCACCCCGAGGCACAAAGTGTATCTTTATAGGATATCCCAAGGAAACAAGGGGATATTACCTATACAACCCCTCAGACAAAAAGGTTACAGTGGCAAGACACACCATATTCCTTGAGAGGGAGCACATATCCAAAAGAGATAGTGGGAGCGAGATAGACTTCGATGAAGTAGAGGCTCAAGATACACATGAGTTGGTACAAGAACGGATTCCACAAAGCCCTGTGGAAGAACAATCTGTTCGAGAGACACAAGAACTGCGTAAGAGCACGAGAGAGGTGAGAGAACCAGAACGATATGGTTTTCTTGTCACTGAGGATGGTGACTCATTATTGGTTGACAATGATGATCCTCTTACCTACAAGGAAGCAGTTGAAGGCACAGACGTTACCAAGTGGCAAGAAGCCATGAATTCTGAAATGGATTTCATGTACCAAAACCAAGTCTAGATTTTGGTAGATCCTCCAGTTGATGTAAAGCCTATTGGTAATAAATGGGTATTCAAGAATAAACTGGACATGGAGGGGCAAGTCAGCACCTACAAGGCACGACTGGTTGCAAAAGGTTTTAGACAGCGTCAAGGAATTGACTATGATGAAACCTTTTCACCGGTTGCAATGCTGAAGTCCATCAGAATCCTATTGGCCATTACTGCTTACCATGACTATGAAATTTGGCAAATGGATGTCAAAACAGATTTCCTTAACGGGAACCTCCAGGAAGATGTCTACATGACACAACCTGAAGGGTTTGTGACTCCAAAGGATGCCAACAAGGTATGCAAGTTGCAGAAATCCATTTATGGATTAAAGCAAGCATCAAGGTCATGGAACATTCATTTTGATGAAGCTGTTACAAAATTTGGCTTTGTTAAGAATGAATGTGAGCCTTGTGTATATAAAAGGTTTAGTGGAAGTATAGTCGTTTTCATAATAGTATATGTTGATGACATATTGCTAATTGGAAATGAAGTACCTGTCTTACAGTCAGTTAAGGCATGGTTGCATAAATGCTTCTCCATGAAATACTTGGGCGAGGCAGCATATATTCTTGGGATCAAGATCCATTGTGATAGATCCAAGAGAATGCTGGGCCTGAGTCAAAGTACATACATTGACAAGATACTGAAGAGATTCAGTATGGAGCAGTCTAAGAGATGATTGTTTCTGGTGTCACATGGCATTCATCTTTCCAAGAAAATGTGTCCTTAGACACATGAGGAAAGAAAGAGGATGACAATGATCCCTTACGCATCCGCGATTGGGTCATTCATGTATGTTATGCTATGTACGAGGCTAGATGTTGCTTACGCATTAAGTGCGGTAGGCAGATATCAAGCTGATCCAGGAGACCGCCATTGGATGGCAGTCAAGACTATCCTTAAGTATCTGAGGCGTACTAAGGATATGTTCCTGGTTTATGGAGGAGATGAGGAACTAGTCATCAGAGGACATGTAGATGCTAGTTTCCAGACTGATCAAGATGACATGAAGTCGCATACTGGATACATCTTTAGTTTGAATGGAGGTGCAGTGAGCTGGAAGAGCTCAAAACAAAGTGTGGTGGCAGATTCTACAGCAGAGTCCGAGTATATCGCAGCTTCTGAGGCAGCTAAAGAAGCAGTATGGATGCGAAGCTTCGTCCAAGAGCTGGATGTAGTACCGAGCAGTAAAGATCCTATCACACTCTATTGTGATAATACTGCAGCAGTGGCACTTGCAAAAGAGCCAAGGTCACATCAGCGGACAAAGCACATACTTCGGAAGTATCATCTCTTGAGGGATTTTTCTCAGAGAGGTGAAGTTGCAGTGAGCAGTATTTCCACGGAAGACAACGTGGAAGACCCATTGACTAAAGCCTTGACTCAGCAGTAACATGATCATCATGTGAGGTCTAGCGGACTAAAAGTCGTAGGCAGTTGGCTCTAGTTCAAGTGGGAGTTTATAAGGGTTGGTGTCCATAGAACCAACTGTTTTGTACTTTTATTACATAAATGTTCACTTATTATATATTGTTCATTGTTCTGCATGACTATAATATAATAATGTTCTGGAATATTTGTTGCATTAATAAGGTCATAGCAGATCTCCGCTATGATGAGAACCTTGAAATGCTATAACAATATTCTTAAATAAAGTTCTGCGGTTAGATGACACACTATGGTAGGACACATAGTACACAGACCGTCATGTGTGAGTACTCGTAAGAAGACGAGACTCTCTCTCATGGAGTTCGTACTTGGTAATCTCCAAGATGGGAGATTATGAGAACAGACCAGCCAATAGTAATTCTGCATGTCTTGGTGTCATCGGATATTGCTATCTGCGAGCGTGTATAATGGTCCTTAGACTGAAAGATTATCATTAACTCATGTCATGACTCGCGCACTTAGATTTACTAACGAAAACCGTCATGCAGACAGTTGGCAGGAAGTAGGGTACGTTGGGTGCATCACGAGTGACATGTTGTTAATGGATAAGTCGAGGAAGGATTTGTCCCTTCCATTTATGGAAGTTGATATCTCGGCCCTTTGATTGAAATAGAAATGTCGCATTAAATTCCATGGCCATGGTGTAAACGACGAGTTTATTTCAGGTAGTCAAAGAACGACATATCAAACATATAGGTTTATGACACTACCATGAAACCCGCTTGATGAGATATCGAGACAAAGAGATTAAATTACACAGTAAGCGTTCGTATGATGTGATACGTCAATGCGGCGTCAACTTCTTTCTCTTGGGTGCCTTGACCCGTTGCTAGACAGTAATCTTGGACTTTAGGCAAGCCCGCCTAATGCCAACGAGAAGAGGCCTAGAGGGTCACACATTAAGTGTATCCAAGTATCTCAAGTTGAATAAAGATTATTCTCATACGTGGTTTAATAATTATTCAAGGAAGCCTAAGTTGTTTTAAATGATGGAATAAAAAGAAAAAGAAAATAAAACAAGTACACGTCGTGTATTATAAAATGAACATGCCGTGTAGTTTTATTTTGGAAAGGAAATGAATAAATGAAAACAAGATATACACACTGTGTACATTTAATGTACACGCTGTGTAGTTTTCAATGAAAAACAAGTACACGCCGTGTATTTATTATTACACGCTGTGTAGTTTTTCCAGTCGGGATTTTGAGGATATAATATTGTTTTAAATGATATTTATTATAATCAGCATGAGCGCATGTCAAGGAATTAATTATTCGACATGGGGGTTTTCAATAAGATTTAATGAAATAAATGAAATGCGTAACGCGTTTATTTATTGACATAACTCTACCACCTCAAACTCGATTATAAATATCCTAACAACTCAACTCTTTTCCTACACATGAGAATCGTTGGCACAACATCTCTGGAGAATTCTTTCAAGACCGAAAGAACCTCTTCCTCCAAGAATGCTCTCAAGACCGAGAGAGATCCTCTTCCATCGGATCAAGACGATCTAAGGCGGACAACGCAAACAAAGGCTTCTCTACGCTAGCACCCGGAGAATCCTTTGGCGTCGTCCAGAGATACAAGGTACACATGTGGATCACCGCTAGTGGGAGTCTACACTTGGCTTCTACGACGCAACGACGGATCACATCGACAACGTGATCGAGAACATCAATGAATAAAGAACACCCAAAAGGTATTTCTTTATAATTAATTGAATTAACTATAATCAACCTGTAACGATCCTTGTTTGTGGTTCCGGGACAAACCATCTTCTTTGTCTTTTTATGTGATTCGATCCGTGGAGACTGACGTTTAACGTCGTATTGATCCCGGATTGATCATTGCTAATGACAAAAAGCCAAGTGGGCACATCCACCCACGCGCTTCCGCTGTGCCCGGAACCTTCAACACCCACCCCACAAAAAAGGTAATTTGTATCACATATTAGTCCTTAAAGAAAAACCTCCACGAAAATATAAGTGATTGATTTTTCTTCAATTGTAGTTGATGAGATAATGAGGCGCAGTTCAGGCTGATAACGTTGGATTTGAATTTTATGATGAGAAGTGAAAGAAGGATACAGATGAACTGTTCAATTTTTGGTAAAATTTCACAATGATTGATCTTATAAAAAATTTACCTTTTCCAGGACTCCCAATAAGATATCTGTCGAAAGGGATCTTTCATGGGCCTCATCCACCATAATTACAATAACATGATCATGTCCCAAAAAAGTTAATGTATGGACACATATAAGGTGGATGTCAATGGAATATCATGTAATAAAACAGAATGCATAAAAAGGAGAATATACCATTATGTGCAACCAGAATCTTCTCACCGACCAACCAGAATCTGTTCACTGTGCTTCACTGAAAATTGATTCTGGATGACCACAGTTAGCACTGGATCCAAATGTCTGTGTAATAGCAATGAATATACTGCATCTGCAGGGAGTAATTCATGGAGTGATGAAAGTGAATGAAGCGATAGAAGATGGACGTAGAGTAAATCATTAATGAATGAACAGTGAATCAATCAACAGTTAACATTAAAAAAGGTTTCGGTCAATTTCATCTCGGCTAATAAAATAGAATGCATGGAAAAAGGATAATATACCACTAAGTGAAACCAGAATTTGCTCACCTACCAACCAGAATCTGCTCACTGTGCTTCAATGAACATAGATTCTGGATGACCACAGTGAACACTGGATCCAATTGATTGTGTGACAGTAATGAATATATTGTGTCCGTAGGGAGTAATTCAGAGAGTAGTGCAACTGAAGGCAACGATAAAAGACATACATTGAGTAAAAAATCAATGAATGGACACTGAATCAATCAACAGTTAACACTATAGAAGTTTTCAGTAAATATAGGGTTACCTGCAGTATAGGCGACACAATTCTTGAGCCAAAGCCGGCACACAGAATTATATTGATATCAAATGAGATCAGTGATGACTTAAGCGAGTCGTTCATAGTAGACATTGCGAGCTAAAGTCAACTGCAAACAGAATCGCTGGTAATAACTCAATGGACATAAATAAATGGAAAATGAATCAATAAATAGTTAAGAGTTAAGAACGTTTGGGTAAATGTATGGTTACCTCCATTACAGGTGACACGATTCCCGAGTCGAAGCAGCATCAAAGGAATCGATTGATATCATATGAAATCGACAGACACTGAAGCGAGTCGTTCAGAGTAAACAGTGCGAGGTCGGGTTGTCCTTCAATTGTGATAAACTCATGTCGGTATCAATATAATGGAGAGGATGTCCTGTTGAACTGGAGGACTCAAACATAACAGATCATCTGGAGGTGATTTTTGGTAGGAGAAGCAGCTTTCGGGAACCGTTGGGGAGAAACATCGCCTGGTGTTATGCGGGAGGAGAATCAGACATTAAGAACCATAAGCAATGAAGAGTGGGTGGAGGTTTGCGGTGATAATGATCGGGCAGAGGTTTGCGGGTGGAGAATATGATTGCGGGAAACCTAGATTGGTAAAATCTAGATTGGCGAAATTTTTGGATGACGAGGAAGGTAGATCGGTGAAATATTGACACCAATAAGATAAGATTGAGGGAAACCTAGTTCAGTGAAATCGTTGGTCGACGAGGATGTCGATCTTCGGAGGTTTTGAAGCAGCGGTAAACAAAGAGGAAAATTGTTGGTCGATGAGGATGACGATCTCAGGAGGTTTTGAAGCAGCGGTAAACGAAGAGGAAAATCGCAACGGGGGGAGGAATCAGTTTTTAGCGGTAAATCTGGGATGGAGGATTCGCGGCTGGAGAGGAGATTTAGGAACGGGAGGAGATGAGGGATGAGGGGCGAGGGTGAGTCGAAGATTTTGAAACAGTAGAGAATGAAGAGGAAAATCGCGACCGGGATAGTGGCTGAGGCGACGGAATAAGGGAATAGGGTTACGGAATAGTGGAGTGAGTTAACGTGGGAGTTACACGTGTCTCGAAAAAAGCCGGCGTTAGTAGAGATATAGATATATATCCGCACCAACAATATTGCAAAAGTGCATATAAAATATAGCGTGAAAAAACATGATGCATATATATTTTAGATACCGATCTGATTTTCTACGCGTGATCCACGGTCTTCACCGTTAGACATCAAATATAAAATATCCAGTAAATGATGTCCTTCGGTATCTAGTTTTGGTAATCAACAGTATTTCCAGGTTGCGTATGGGAAACCCCGTGAACGGCGGACCGAAACCCCAATACCAGCCCCTTCCTCCCCGGCTACCCTGCCGGCTCTCAGTCATCGATTCTCGGCGTACCGTCGACAGTTACAGTCCTCAACGAGTCTTCTGTGGAGCTGTCTGATGACTGTTTGGGTGCGAACATGTTTACTGCTTTTGAAATTCAAACAGAGAAGCTTCGACGGAAATACATGCTCATGAAAGCGCGTTCGAGTGGAAGTGATGTTCGTAGTGATCAGGGTTGAAATGCTTCCAGGTTGATCCTTGATATCCAAATAATCTGGTATAAATCACTACAACAGGTTGCATGGAAAGAATTCATGATTTTGTTGCTTGAAAATAACTATTGCGTCAGCAGTTTCACTATTGATTTCGCAGTTTATATGCCGTGAAGTTAAAGTGATCTAAATTTGATATTGTATATGTTCCATCTCCGTGCGTTTGTTGGTGAACGCTCAGATGATCAGGAAGTCCAGCCATTGTGCTGTCTGCGAGAACTTAAACCTTGCTTCTATCTGTGCCATTTGTGTCAATTCGAGGTGCATATTCTGGAACTTAATTTACACATACTGTCACATATTCTGTATTATCTTATCGTGATAGACGCTCCAAGAAGAATATATGGATGGGCTATAGAGTGATGGTTGCATGGTCCTAATGCCGAATCAATTATCCATGCTAGCTGATTTCTTATTTATTTTTCTGCTTTTGCAGGCTGAGTGAATATTATGTCTCTCAGAAATCATTGAAGAAACATCGGGATTCTCTGTATCTGAGATTGAGCAGACTGCTTGAGGCCAAGGTTAAACTTGCATTTCAAAAACATCCCTGAATCGTGTGCTGGTTAATTGTCTTCATGAGGATATTGTGAACTGGATGCGTGATTTATGATATAGACTTAGATGATGTATGGCTAGGAGATTAGCTGCAATGATGAACGTTGAGTGACAATAATCATTTATGAATTAGAAGGGCATTGCCTCTAACATGATCCGTGAATCCTTATCTTCCGTTGGATTGCAATGAAATTCTTTAGTACTTAATCTTCTTCTCTTCTAAAATATTGGATGTTTTTTGAAGTTTCGGAACCCTCTCCAGACAAGATCTGTATTTGAAGCATTGTTTAATCTTTTCATTGCAATTTTTTTAATTAATGGCATGATGCCACTAGGCATTGAGGTTGGATTTGCCTATCATATTGCTATCTGCAAATGTAAAATATCTGGGTTCTATCCTAAAATCCATGAGCAATGATTCAATAGGACATTTTAAACATCTCAACACCTACCTGCAATTTAACTTGTCTCTCAAAATGCTCTATGAATAAACATTTATAACTTTTACAGGTGGGCAATGTAGAAGGTATAGCCCGTCAAACAAAGCGCATGTCACTTTTTATTTACCCGAACATAACTAGGTTTTACTCTAAAACCAATTAACAATAGGAGAAGAAACTTGATTTTTTTTTGAGTATTGTAATGCTTGGTTACATTTTATTGTGAGAATCTAAATGGGAAGTTTAGTATCCACTAAATTTGTGCAGCAGCTTAATATCATTTTTTTCATCATTTTGTTTAGATAGTGAGAGGAATGAAGAGTTCTATTAAAAAGAAATAAATGCAAGGATGATAAAGAACTCCCAACCGGCTTGCTTCAACAGGCTTTTTTGTTTATTACCAGAGAGAAAACAAGAGCAAAATTACAGCCGGAGGAGAAAGAGGAAGCATGAAGAAGAATGGAAGAAGAAAGTAGATACATGAGAGGCCCCTGCGCTCCAGCCCAAGCCAAATCGGCCAAAACCTTCTACCAACAATATTCTCCTTACCCCCTCTCCCTCCAACGTTCCCCTATTTAACAACCTTTAACCACTGTGGGACCCCGACATATTCCCCCTTTTATTCCCAGCATATCCCCCCTAACAATTCCAGCTGGCTCACAAATTCCCCCATTGTAGTTACAATTCTGCCCCTAGTAGATTCCCCATACTCACTTGCGTACAACCCCACCCCACCGGCCCTACTGCCCAACTCTACCATCCAAGGACCTATCACCGCCCCCCCCAAATTCACCTTGTCCTCAAGGTGAGAAACATGACAAATAACTGGTGCAACCCCCAGTTTCCCAGAATTGGGTACTAATCGAGTCTGGAAAATTGAATTTTGTGGTGTTCGTTCTATGCCGCGCCCAGATGGTCTGCTGAATGTGCTAGCTGTCATCAATGCTAAATGTGCTGCTCCAACCAACTCGGTTTGGATCCCGTCATCATGTTCAAGGGTCTTCGCCATGCCCCATCGACATGGGGAGGAAGTCCTTTTCCATATGTACAAATACCTGGCTGGGACTGCGATATCAAGGCAAAGGAGCATCCAGATTGCTCCCGAAGCTTTAGATGTTGTTGTGCCCTTTGTGAAACGTGTCAGTTCTTCCATCATGCCAAAGTCTGGTGACCATGTTTGGGAAAACTGGTACTTTCTGAAGTATTGCAGGTCTGCAGAAGGTGCCCAAAACTTCCAATATAAATCAGTGGCGTATGCCCAATGCTGTAGCTGCATTTTGTGCTGTGGGCAGAACCGAACAACACAACTAAGTGAGGACTGTGCTGTTGAGGTCCTTTATAAGGCATCCTTTCCACACATATATGCCACACAATCCCCCATATGCCTCTTGATGCTTCATGAACCCTCACACCTTTTAGATTTTGCATACTGCCAAAATTTCCATCATCAATAACATCACAAACATGGTCGCTGTTCTCTTCCACGCTTGGTTGGGGCAATCGCTGGAAATGAGAATTTAACAAGGATTCAATTACTCCAGTGATTCCGTTGAACCATTCCATACTGTCGGTATCATGTTTAGCCTAGGGTGTATAAGCCTTAAATGGAGAAATGATTCGAAAACAAAGACGCAGATCTGTTTCCTCTATATCAATCTGTATAGGTTCTGTGTGAAGATCATTAGTACCATATCCCCAGTATTCAGCATCAGGTGTTTATGCCTGACGCTGCTTGACACGAAAGCTATCGAACATTCCAAAATTAGCGGCACAGAGGCCACTGTAAAATGTGCCAGAGAACCCTAAGTGAGTACGAGCGTCAACCCCGCAGGTGGTGAGGACAATATTGAAGAAAGAGGCTCAAGTTAGCATCCAGGAATGGGCTGGTCTTAGGCGAGACCCATCGGAGGTGCGCCCACAGACGCGTTGCGCCCACAGACGCGTTGCGCCCCTGCGTCGCGAAGGCGCCAGAAGCAGCAAAAGGCGCCGCAGGCAAGTCCGACGTCAATGTAGGTGGGGCTGGTTTCGCTTAACTCTAAATGAAGTCGTGAGCAAATCCTCGATGTGAACTGTCGGCCGAGCGTTAGGCTGTAGGAGACAAAGTGTAGGAAACTCTTCTTGGACGTGACCAACAATATTTGCCGGCATTGCAGTATGCCACCCCGACACCGTCGTTTCGCCCGTCACCTCTGAGTGCATCTCAATCAGATGTACCGCTAGCGACGGTCGTGCCTCCCCTTGTGGCAACTTTTTCTCCAAGCAATCTAATAGAGCTCAGGACCTTCCAGAGGTGTGGAAAGTCTATAAGAGAAGGGGCATATCGGTCCAAGTACCAAGTGGAAGCAGTTAGGCCACGTGGAGGAGTCAATATGATGTTATAAGGGAGCATGAGTGAGAGTATCAGGGGGGGAATCTTTCTGTTAGTTTATTGGGCTTGTGCTTGGGTGGGAGTACTTGGGGGTTCTCGTGTTTCGCTGACGTTTTTTCTTCTCCCCTTTCGTGTCTTCCCACTGTAACTCTGTTTTCTACAGTCTTACATACAAATGGGGCCAAGTTTCTTAAAACTTGGTCCGACCTGCCGTGCACTGCAACAACTTGTTTTAGCCAACACCCCGATCATTTCATGGAAACTCGCAGTCAGACTCGCTTAGATGCGGTGGAGCAACGAATGAGCCGTGTTGAGACATCTCTTACTGAGCTGTCTGCAATGGTCGAGGGCCTTCAACAAGGCATTCAAGAACTTCGACAAGTTCAGTGGCGTTGGGACCATGAGTTGGTTGAGCAAATGAAATTCCGCAAGATCATGCTGCGCTGTCATGAGAAGCAATCGCAGTTGAATGAGTCCCATTCAACACTCATTTCTGCGGAGTAGGGCATTGTCGGGGATGACTCTACACGTCCGGTGTCGCCGAAGATGGGTGCAACTTGGGGCGCACAAGACTTGCCACTCGTCCCCGATCACTCGTCGGTCGGCAGGCGGGTCGAGTTGCCGATTTTTGATGGTTCAGATCCTCGGGGCTGGCTTACTTAGGCCGAATTATTTTTCCATATTCATTTTACCCCTGACGCACTGAAACTCTAGCTCGCCCAAGTATGGATGGTCCAACTATCCACTGGTTCAATATTCTAACCGAAATCCATTCAGATTTGACCCGACAATTTTTTCAAACCGAACCCATGGAACGTTTTAGTGGCCTTGAGGTTCAGAATCCCTATGAAGAACTCGCGGCTCTTCACTAGCGCGGTACAGTTCAAGAATACATCGAGCAATATGAATATTTGGCTTCCTTGATGCTGCGCCAACCAGAACAACAATATGTGGGATATTTTTTTGCATGAATTGCGGGAGGGGATACTATCCTGGGTATTATTCACAATCCCGCATCACATATCCAGGCGATGCGCTTGGCACGCCATGTGGAACTTGCAATTAACAGAGGAGCCGACCCCCAGTTTCGTGGGGGTGGAACGTGCACCTACAATAGTGGGCGTGAGGGTGAGGTCTGACAGTTGTCGCCACTCTCCGGGACACTGCACCACGATGGCATTGCCCTACGGCCTCCATCGTGCGTTGGCAAGGGCATGGGTGGCTCTTCCCTCGAGACCCCTAGACAGGTCCCTAACGGAGGCAGAAGAGTCCGTCATCTGACCAGTCAGGAGTGGGATGAGTGGTGAAAAAAGGGGCTGTGTTTTCGATGCGGGTTGCCTTTTACTCCCATGCATAGGTGCGCTGACCCGAAACACCGGGTGCTCATCTTAGGCGAGGGTTACGATGATCCTGCACACAAGGATCTCAACGAGGCTGAAGAAGCGCCACTTGAGGTTCTTGAGGAACCCGAATGTCAAGTGGCGGAGCTTTGCATAATTTCACCTCACCTAAGTTGGTCTGGCTCCTTGGAATGGTTGTCCACAACTTGCGCAAAATGCACATCAAGCTCGGTGATGAGAGTATCAACTGTGGTCTCAAGGGACTTGTCAACAATTACCTTCGTCCATGGGTAACTATGTTTTTTTACTTGACCCTCAAGTCTGGCAACTTAGACCTTATTTTGGGAATTTCATTGGTGAGTACTCCCGGGGAGGTGCAAACCAATTGGTAAACGATGTCCATGAAATTTGCAGCTGGAGATCGGGAATATTGCCATAATGGAGTAGCCCCATGCAGTTAAACTGCTTCCTCTTTGGAAGGCTAGGTATTGCTGGGTGGCATGACCAATATGCCAGCCGCTTCTTTGGTGATCAACAATCGTTGGCTCTCCAAGAGCTACTCGACATGTTGAAACAGGTTTTTGCAGAACCTCTAGGGCTTCCCCTCGGTGCCCTTGGGACCATGCCATCCGCCTTGTCTTCGACCATCGACCGGTGGTGGTTAGACCATACCGGTATCCACATATTCAAAAAAACGAGATTGAACTCTAGGTGAAAAAGCTGTTAGCAGCTGGTTTGATCCACCCCAGCTCCAGTGCGTTTTCCAGCCCAGTACTCTTGGTTAAAAAGAGATGGCTCATGGTGAATGTGCGTCGATTATCGCTCTCTCAACAAGGAGACCATTCCCAATAAATTTTCTATTCCGGTCGTTGAAGAGTTATTGGACGAATTACATAGCGCCACATATTTTTATTAGTTGGATCTCAAATCTGTATATCATCAGATTCGGATGCGTGAGGAAGATGTGGACAACACGACATTCTGCACCCATAATGGTAATTATGAATATTTAGTGATGCCATTCGGGCTATGAATGAATTATTTCATCCATTGTTTTGTAAATTTGTGTGAATATTTTTTGATGACATTTTAGTGCTCGTCCACCTGACACACTTAGCCACCACCCTGCAGGCCCCCCAAGACAATAACTTCATTGCTAATCAACACAAGTGTCATTTTGCACAATGACAGGTGGAGTACGTGGGTCATATCATATCTCAAGCTAGAGTGTCTATGGACCCGACCAACGTCAAAGCAGTTCTTGATTGGCCTATTCCTGTGATGGTCCGAGGGGTCCACAGTTTCTTGGCCTAATAGGATACTACCATAAATTTATCCAAGGATATGGCGCTATTGCCCAACCCTTCACTCCCCTCACCAAGAAGGATGGATTCCACCGGACTTCCGCTGTTCAGAAAGCTTTTGGTCACTTAAAACAGCTCATCACAGAGGCACCAGTGTTGGTTTTGCCAAACTTCTCTAAGGGCTTTGACCTGGAGTGTGATGCTTCCGGGCGAGGGGTTGGGGCATTTCTCATGCAGCACCGCCGACCCATTTCCTACTTTATCAAAACCCTGTTTGCCCAAAATTTAGCCAAATCTACTTATGAGGAAGAGATGATGACCCTCGTTCTAGCGATACAACATTGACACCCCTATTTACTGGGTCAACCCTTCACAGTTTACTCTGATCTGCGCAGCCTCAAGCTCTTGCCTCAGCAGCGCATTACAAAAACCGACCAACAGTGTTGGATAGCCAAATTCTTGGGCTACCAATTTGAAGTAAAGTTTATACCGGGGAGGGAAAATTCAGCTGCCGATGCTCTTTCCCGACAGGAGGACACGCATTCTTTCCAGCCGACCCAATCTATTCCAGTGTAGGCGGACGACAGCGACTTCACAAAGAAGGTTCTAGCAGATCCTTATTTGCAGCTGGTTATCCAGGCCTTGCAGGCTGGCCGAAACTTGTATCTCGGTTACACATATCACCTGGGTGTCCTACAATACAAGAGCTGATTGGTTTTACCAGCCAACTCATCTTGGATACCTCAGCTAATGGCAGAGTACCATACAACTCCCCAAGCCCGGCCATTCAGGCTTCTATCGCAACTTATATTGGCTCGACATGAAGCAGCGAGTGTAGAAATATGCGCGGCAATGTCCATTTTGCCATCGTAATAAATACTCCACCCTATCCTCGGTCGGGCTGCTTCAACCTTTGGAAATTCCCCAGGAAGTATGGGCTGATTTATCCATGGATTTTATCACTGGGTTGCCCAAATCTCGTGGGTACAATGTTATTTTCGTTGTGGTCGATTGACTTTTGAAATATGCCTATTTTCTACTTCTCAAGCGCCCCTACACGTTAACAGAAGTGGCTGAAATTTTTTATCGGGAGATTGTTCGACTACACGACATGCCTCAATCATTTGTCAGTGACCGAGACTCCGTCTTCCTTAGCCACTTTTGGATAGAGTTATTTCGGCCGCATGGTACTAGGCTCCGATTTAGTTCAGCCTACCACTTGCAGACAGACGACCAAACTGAGGTCGTCAACCGCTGCCTTGAAACTTACTTGCGCTGCTTTGCTGGCGAGCAGCCGAAGCACTCGTCTTACTAGATTCCTTGGGCATAACTTTCTTACAACACTACTTGACATGCCGGTATCAATACCACTCTTTTTTGAGTGGTCTATGGCCGCAAGACCCCAACAATTCTCAATTTTCTTCTGACAGAAATTCAGGTGCAAGCAGTTGCTAATGCATTGATTGACAGGGAGGAGGCATTGAAACCTAAAGCATCATTTGGCTCGTTCACAAGACCTTATGTGCCAGCAAGCAAACCGCCACATGCGCCCATACACTTTTGATGTTGAGGAACTGATAGAGACCATGCATGCCGCCTGGAGAGAGGTTAGTTAGGGGGAATATTCTGAGAAATATTATACGGAATATGTTGTGGGCCCTAAGGGAATATTCTAGGGAATATTCTTAGTTGGTTAGAGAGGGAGGTTATAAATAAGGATGGATGGTGAAGGTGAGGGCAGCCTGAAGTTTATGAGTTTAGTGGGCTGCTTATTGCAGATCGGCCTTTGGCTTGGGCAAGATTGAGGGCGAGTCCCCTTCCTGAGGTTCTCTTCCTCCTCCTTTCTCTGTTCTTCCCCCTATTGCTGCTGTAATTTCTTCTTATCTACTGTATTTCTACTCCCTTTTTATATAAATACAAGTGGTCGGTGCTTTGGTATCTATCAATTGGTCCGACCTGCCGTTGCTCCCTGCTGCCGGAGCACTCCACTGTTTCTTCCATTGCTGTCTAGTTTCACAGCGGTGCGCACAGATGAGATGCGCGCTGCTTGTTCCCGACTAGCTGAGACTTGCGCTCTTTGCTGGGCCTCTCTTCGTCAATCGCACTCGCCTGGTAGTCTCCCACGACCAGCACAACTTCCACTCCCTCAGAGGCGCAACATGCTGCTGCTAGTCTTCCACCTCTGATAGTCCTGTCGGCGCACACCGTTTGTTCGCATTGGGGTGCGCACAAGATTGACGTTTCGCTTCTCATCCGCGCATTCTGTCCAGTTTTACATCAGCGAATACAACTGACCAGTGCGACAATCGACCAGTGCGACGCGACGCCCTGCCTCGCTCAGACGTACGCTTCCATTCCATCTCCCTGTTCAGCAGCGACATGCCCCACGAGCTTCCGTTCCTCCTCCCCCTGCCGGATCCCACCGTTAGCCACTGTTCAACAAAGGCGTGCGTACCGGCCGACTACTGCTGGCTCCGAATTTACTCCCGCCGACTCTGCCGCGACTCTCTGTCTCGTTCTCATCCGAGGGGTGCGCAACGCAGGAGGCCACACTCGACTCCCATCAGCTCCCCTTCTCTCTCGAGCGGCCGCACAGACTGCCGCTGTGCTTCAACACTTGGTCCGCAGCGCATTACTGCCTTCCTCGATCGACTCCAATCCCGTGCGACGATGTCTGGCCAGAACCGCTCCATAGAGCGCAACCGGCTGACGGACGAACCGCACTCGACGCCTGTACGAGCACAGCGCAACGCACAGAAGGGGTGCGCACTAGGCTGCCTGAAACGCAGCTGATCGAGCCGACTCTTACATGGGCTCTTGTTATTTTACCACCAGCTGTACAGGTCTCGTCCGTGGTGTCAGAATGGGGTTTCCAGGTTCATGAAGGAGGTTCTTCCAATTTTTATACCCCAAAAGTTGGGTGGTCCCAGCTGCACTTGCGGTGTTGAAAGTGGGTGCCCTAGACCCAACTTGTTTTGTACTTTGATTGTCGCTACATGTATTCAGTTTGTTATAATACATGTGTTTATCTTGCCATAATAATGTAGATACTTCTGCATCCACTTTGTTTATGGCAATGTCCTTAGATTACCTGTTGCATCAAAGGGTTATAGTAGATCCCAGACTATAATGAGAACCCTGAGATGCCATGACAGTAATCTTAAAGTAACGTCCTATGGTCCAGTTACATCATTCTGAAAGGACACAGATGATGTGTGACCATCAGGTGCTGGAGGCTCATAAGCATTGAGACTTCTTCTCATGAAGTTCGCAGTTGATGATCTCTAGTAGTTGAGATCATGAGGACAGATCCGCATAATAGGAACACCACATGTTTTAGTGTCATTGATCGTTCCTATCTACAAACATGTGTAATGATCTTTAGACTTGAGATCATTGTCAATGAATGTCATTTAATTACGTACATTTGATACAAGGCGAAAACCATGACGACAAAGTCGTGGCGAGGTAGTTTGTATCGGGTACGTCATTAATGACATGACATTGATTGAATGGTCGAGAAAAGATTTGTTGTTTCCGAGTTCAGGAAGAGATATCTCGGGCTTGGTTGATTAGGATGGTTGCACCTTCAATAAATCCATGGCCATGGTAGTGGAAGGTAAGACCGTCCAGACAAATCAACAAACAAAATAAAGCAAAATAAAGAATGATGACACTAGTATGCATTCTGCTTTATTGAGATATCGATGACGAAGAGATTATATTACACTGACCGTGTTCGTAGGAAGACAGTCGTTGCTTTGACTTTGCCTTATCTCTATAGGGGCCTCGATGGGTTGATAGACCTCGCTCTAGGTCGATGGAAATTATATATTGCTATTGAGGTAAGGGCCTAGAGGGTCACACACAATAGCGCCTTGCGAATCTGCCCTATTCTGGGAATAAGAATTTAGAACTTGGTGGGCCCCGTCAAAGGGTCCGAGCACTATCCAAGTTCTATGGATCACCAAAGAATAAATAAATTCATTAATTATTCAAGTTTAGAATAATTCGTTGAATTTATTTATAACATGTATTTACAAGTTATATAGTAAATACAAGTATTAATATTATTTGAATGGATTTTAATATCCTACGTTCGTTTAATATTAGCAGGAGGAATGAGTCGAGTTAAAGATTCAAATTTATCACGTAATATATTTATATATTACAAGTGATAAATTATAAATATTATTTATGGCATAATTTTATCTGTCATAAATAATTATTTATATCACTTATATAGCGGACGTCTATTACACGGGGCCGGGAATTCATACTGCGTGTTTTTAAACACTCCCTATATAAGTGAGAGAGACTCTCCCATGGTAACTATTCATGTATCAAGATTGAGAGCTTCTCTCTCCTCCTGGAATCTCGAGAGTCTCTCAAGCGAATGAAGATCTTCAAGTTAATCCATCTCGGATTGAAGCTTTTTCCTTTGGGGCGATCGTCGCTGCGCTGAAGTGAGCGTCGAAGATCCGCGCTAGCACCCAGATCTTGACGAACGACGCGCGAGCAAATTTGTGAGGCGTGTGTGGATGATCTAGAGGGCTTCGACGTTGGAGTCTTCGAGCAACGATCGTCGGTGTCCTGCGGTAGACTTGCACACGTCAATTCTGAACAAGGTACATGTTCAGTTTAATGTTCATGCTCTGTTTAAACCTTGCGAGATCCTCGGACCAAACCGGGATAAGATCACCGGAGTTGACAGGGTTATGTCACTCCAGTGAAGCAAAAAATTTTAAATTCCCAGCCCACTGGCTTCCGCTGCGCCGTCCCGGTAACCAACAGTGGTATCAGAGGGAATCACAAGGTTTTTCTGAGTCAACAAAATTAAGATGCATTAAATTTAATTGCGGGGTGTTAAAACGGTTCATTCAGATCCGACCGCGCGTCGTTTCGTTTTCAAATGATCAAGTTACGATCATTTAAATTTTTTTAATCGGATCGACGTCGTAGTTTTCTTTCATTTGATGTTTATCTCAAATTGAGAATTAACATCAAATATAATATTTTATTATAAAATATTTTCCACAAAGGTGTGTGGAAAATATTTTTGATAATTATAAAAAAAAGGGGAGAGAGACCAAGACCCCAATTTGGGGTCTTTTTGCTTTTATAAAAAAAAAATGGAAGACCAAGACCTCAAAATGGGCTCTTCTTCCCTTTAATTAAAAAAAAGGAGAGTGGTGACTTTATTTTTGTCTAAGGACAAAATAAAAAAAAAAATTGGGAGACCCCAAAGGGGTCTCCTCCTTCACGCGACGCACAAGGGGGTGCGACACCCCCTTGGAAACCCTAGCCGCCGGACCGCCGCCTCCTGCCGGCTAGCCTCCTGCCGGACCGCCTCCCCGCAGGTCTCCCTCCCAAGCCGCCGGTCCCCTTCGCGCCGCCTCGAGCCCCGCCGAGCTGCCTCCCTTCTGCGCGCCGGACCCGCCGCCCCGAGCTTGCCGGCCGCCTCGCGCCGCGCTACCTCGGACCACTGCCCCTACCGGAGCCGGACCGCCTGGCCGCGCCGCCCCCGAATTCTGGCCGCGCTGCTCCCGAACCCCGGCCGGACAGAGCCCGTCGGTCCTTTTCCCGCCTGCCCGCGCCGCCCCGGGCTACGCCGGACCGAACCGCACCGGCCGTCGCTGGTCCCGGTCGCCGCCTTGCCGGCTCGTCGGAGCAGCGGGCTGCCGGCCATGCGGCTGACCGGTTTGATTCCCGATCTCCCGCTTTTTCGGACCTTGCCTGAAGTTGCCGCCGCCGCGGGAGTCACTGGACCGAGCGGTTATGCCGCGGTCACACCGTGGTCACGCCGCGGTAATGCCGTAATTGGCTCTGCTCCAGGACGACACCCCGCGGCGGTTTGCAGTCCCGCCGAACTCCCGGTCTAGAGGTAACCCCGCTTTATATTAATTTTAATTAATTTAGTTTTTTTAATTAAATTAATTAGAGTTAATTTGGGGTTTATTTTTTTTTAATTTGAAATATTAATTTAATTTAAGTTTAGAATTAAATTAATGGTTTAATTTAATTTTTGGAATTAAAATTAAATTTAACAAATGGAACCAATAAAATAAATTATTTGAATTTAGTCAAATTCATTTAATTTATTAGAACATCCTCGCATTATTTAAATTTATTGCAATTTAATTTTCTTGCGCATATTTTACCCTGACTGGTTTTGAGCAAGTGACCGAACTGTGTATGTCTGGTATTTATTTATTTATTTAATTATTTATTCAATGCGTGCGATGATTGTAATAATTAATTAGATAAATGACGGTCTGCGAATCGTATCTTTTAATTCAAATATGTATAAGGGCCTGCGTGTCCATTGCACGAGATGTATTTTGTACCCTTAGACCCCCTCGCCTGCGTGCGAGTACATTTGTAATTAAATGATGATCCGAGACGCAGACCCCGCCAAGACGAGGCGGTAAACCAGACGGGAGCCAAGCGCTTTGCACTGGGCAAGCTGCGATGTGAGTCAAGTCAGGACTCAGGTATGGATGCCCCTAGGTCAAGATTGATCCGTTATGGATCGATCTTTATAGAATGCTCAAGACCAGTCAGATTGCATGATTTACTTTATGCATAGTTTATTATTTTATGCGTCTGCATGATTATTGCGTGATCACATAGAATAGTAAACAAGATAAAATGCATAAAGATGTGACGAATTATATTCTATTGCATGTTCAGTTGTGAGCGCGACAACCCAGTTTGAACATAATAAATAAAAAAAGATTATATTCGTCAATAAATATAAAAAAATCCCTCAAAGATATATTAAGTCTAAAATCCTTCCATTTCTCACATTTAAACAAAACCGGCTGTTTGGGTGCTCGTCAGCCTTAGTTGAGAGTGCATCTTACTACCGGGGCGTTTTCATGAGAGAAATGGGTCGACTTAACTTAAGTGAGTAGTCAAGGATTAACCTTAGCTAACTTGCTATCACTTTAGAGGCAAGATGTTGAGGGAATCAAGTTCAGATTCCAAAAGCTGGGACTTTACTCAACAACACAAGGAACCACAAGAACAAGTGGTTGGCCAGTCTAGTGCCTACCTTGAAACCCTCCTAGTGGCGTAGCCCTAGCTTGTAGACTACGAGGGAGGTTTTGAGGATCCTTGCCACTAAAATGCTAAGCGATAGAGTATTCTGAATCTAATAGTGAGGGCTATTAATGTTGAGGGAATCAAGTTCAGATTCCAAAAGCTGAGACTTTACTCAACAACACAAGGAACCACAAGAACAAGTGGTTGGCCAGTCTAGTGCCTACCTTGAAACCCTCCTAGTGGCGTAGCCCTAGCTTGTAGACTACGAGGGAGGTTTTGAGGATCCTTGCCACTAAAATGCTCAAGCGATAGAGTATTCTGAATCTAATAGTGAGGGCTATTAAGGTTCGTTAAAATAGTTGGAAACATTAAAATGATATAATAATTTATTAATCATAAATGTCAAAAGGTAATCAAGACAAAATACTAACTGCTAAAATGTTTATCTGATGTAGATTTAAAATGGCAATCACCAACACCACAAGTACTTTATCACTGCGATCAATCTTGGATAAAGAAAATATTCTGACCGACAATAACTTCCAGGAGTGGTACAGGCGCTTGCGCATAGTACTACGCCAAGAAAGGAATATGTGCTGGAATCCCCAATTCCTGCTGAACCTCCTCAGGGAGCAAGCAAGGCGGAAAAAGACAAATGAAGAAAGCATGTAGACGATGCACTTGATGTACAATGTATCATGTTGTCATCCATGTCCAGCCAATTGCAAAAAATGCATGAGGATGAGGACGCCTACAAGATGCTTTCACATCTCTAAGAACTTTATGAGGAGAGGGCCTGACAATAAAGGTATGGGATCTCAAGTGCGCTTTATAAGTGCAAGCTAGTAGAAGGGCACCAAGCCGGTCCTCACGTGCTCAAGATGATTGGGTATATTGTGAGGCTTGAAGCCCTTGGGTTCAAACTGAACCAAGAACTAGCAGTGGATCTCATTCTTGCCTCTTTACCGTCAAGCTTCTCGACTTTTATTGTCAATTATAATATGAATGATATGGCAAAGTCGCTCTCGGACCTTTTGGCTTTAGTTCGCCAAGTTGATAAGGATATGAAAAATACCAATTCGTCTGTCCTTATGCTGAACAAGAAAAGCAAGGGCAAGACAAAGGGGTTTAATGCCAAGTCAAGGCCAAAAACACCAATGCATCGTCCTGTAGAGAAGCCAAAGATTCAGAGGCAAAGTAATGAGCAGGAAGCTGTCTGCTTTGGATGTGGCAAGAAAGACCACTGGAAGAAGAATTGCAGAGCTGGGAAGAAGAAGCAAGCCGATGCTTCTACTTCAGGTATTTTTATCATTGAATGCAATTTATCTTTATCTACAAGTTGGGTATTGGATACGGCTCACACATTTGTATTCATATACAGGAACCAAATAGGTTCAAGAAGATTGCAAAATGTCAAGTGGATCTCCGAGCTGCAAATGGTGCAAGTCCCGCAGCCTTGGCAGCGGGAGACTATCACTTAACCTTGCCAACTGGTTTGGTTCTAGTTTTAAACAATTGCTATTATGTACCTTCTGTTACCAGAAACATTATCTCTGTGTCGAGTCTAGGCACTATGAGTTTTTATTTCAAGTTTGGAAATAAATGTTGTCTCTTTTATAGGGATAACATATGTTATGGTATGACACATATTAACAATGGTTTATATATGCTGGAACTAGAAAACTCAGTAATGACAATCAATGACAAAAACAACCAACATGACTCAAATAACACCCGCCTATGACACTTCAGGCTTGGTCATGTAAACGAGAAGCGATTACGAAGATTGCATCAAGAAGGGTATCTAGACTCGGTACAGTTAGAACCCTTAGATGTATGTCAAGCTTGTTTACAAGGAAAGATGACCAAAGCACCTTTCTCAGGAAAGGGAGAAAGAGCTAATGCAGTGCTGGAATTAATACATACTGATGTATGTGGTCCATTTTCAGTAGAGACAAGAGGTGGTTTTCTATACTTAATTACTTTTACTGACGACTATAGTAGGTATGACTATATCTACTTAATGCGGTATAAGTCAGATTCCTTTCGGATTTTTAAGGAATACCAAAATGAAGTAGAAAACCAACTTGGTAAGAAGATAAATGCACTTCGCTCAGACCGAGGCGGAGAATATCTTAACCAAGCATTCATTGATCATTTGAAGGAGTGTGAGATAGTATCCCAACTCACTCCTTATACATCACAATGGAATGGTGTTGGTGAAAGAAGGAATAGAAACTTGCTTGACATGGTCAGATCAATGATGAGTCATGCAACCCTTCCATTATCCTTTTGGGGATACGCCTTGCAGACAGCAACATACACCCTTAACCGAGTACCAACTAAAGCTGTAGATGAGATTCCATATCAGTTATGGTATGGAAAGAAACCCAACCTAACACACATGCGTGTATGGGGGTGTGAGACATTTGTCAAGACTTTACGAAGTGACAAATTAGTATCCAGAAGCACTAAGTGCATCTTTATAGGTTATCCTAAGGAAACTAGAGGATATTACCTATATAACCCTTTAGATAAAAAAGTCATTGTGGCGAGATACGCCACATTTCTAGAAAGGGAACACATTTCTATTGGAAATAGTGGGAGCAAGATTGACTTCGATAAAGTTAATGCTCCAGATGCGGTGTGGGATTACTTGGCCTTAAGCGACGTTCCCAAGGCGCCAAAGGCTGACAATAAATGCCGAGGGCTTCGAGAACAAATTGGGGAACAATTTGCCCTTAAGACAAAACCAACCAAACCATCACTACAACCACTATATGATGCATGTTAATAAAACATTCAAGCATGTATTCCCAAAGGACAACCAAGTTGTTCTACAATACAACCCAAAACCGAAATAATCCAACACAATATCAGAGTACTAAGCGGAAGACTAAACAACAAAACACCACGAGCCATGACACCACCACAGCTCCACGCCAAGATCCAAGCTCCAAACTCCACCAACACATCACAAGCATCACCACGAACCACTAGCAATGAGATGCCTTACCTTTACCTGTACCCCAGTATACGACATCTGCAAAGACACCACAGTGCCAAAGCAGGGGGTGAGTACAACTACTCAGTAGGTTTTCCCCAAATGACTTCCCTACACACGCCACTAGGTTAAAACCGCTAACACATTTATATAAAACAATTTATATAAAATAATCACAAGTGCATCCATTACCATAAGTCAACACACCCTTACCCAACCATCTTGCCCAAACCAAGTAAACTCAGGGAAAGCCAAATAATCATGCCGTAGGCCAAACATGCCACACAAGGAAGCCAAATCAACCATGCCACGCAAGGAAGCTAGTTCAACCATTTCACATTTCCACAACAAATTCCATCTATGCAAAGCAACACATAACAAAGCAACCATAACAGTGGGACTTCCCGCCCAACTCGTTCACCCCATCTTCAGCTAGCAGGACTTCCCGCCCACTACCTGACAACCCAAAACGGTAACGGTGAGACTTCCCGCCCAACTCATAATAGTGGGACTTCCCGCCCAACTCGATCACCTTTTATAGTGAGACTTCTCGCCCACTTCCACACAACATTTCAATCAAGCCAAACCAAGCATAAACTCACCAAGGTCACAACAACATGCAATCAACCAATTCCATCGCATACCATTCCACTTCAATAAATCGTCCATTTATTGAAAACAATTTTCCATGCCAAACAACCTTTCAATAAAACAACATCTTTATTGAAAGCCATTTCCATCAATCATTTTCACAAGCCAATCTCAACAACCCATTTTAAAATCTCCATTTTAAAATCCACAACAATAGCATTTCACCACAAAACCTCATTTTTCCCAAAAAATTCCCAAATGGATTTCCAACCAATTTCGCATAACAAATCACAATTAATTTTCAGCACAACAATAAATTGTAACAAAGAACCACTAGTTCTAACCAAGTGGAGTCGAGAGAGAAGCCACCTGGTTCTCGAGAAATCGACCCACAAACAATCGCGCCTCAAATCCGGCGAACGCACCACCGAAACCTCTCTAGATCCCCTTCTTTAACATTCACAAGCCTTCAAATCACCATTCACGGCAACCACAACCCCAGGTCTACACACAACAAGTGTAGATCTAGAAAACCAAGAAAGAGGGAAGAGCAGATCTAGAGGAAAACACAAAGAAATCATGAGAGAAGACTTACCCGAGAGCAATCACCTTCAAAACACCAAGAACCCTCTACAAAAAGCCTCCAAAGTGAGTGGGAAAGCTCCTCCACCCCTTGAGAACCGAAGAACCCGAGTGATTAACGAGTGGGAGGAAGTTTGGAGTGAAATAGGTTAAGCCCGATGGAGCCCGGAACTTATAACCCTATTTTTAAGTGGCCGCACGGTTTGACAAACCGTGCGCTAACCGTGCGCACGCTACTATCTCGAGAGCAAGGGTCTGCACGGTTTCCTCGCACGGTTTGGCAAACCGTGCGCAGGCCGTGTGGAGCCTACTGTCTCCCCCTGCACGGTTTCTTGGAGCATCCGCACAGTTTCCCTTAGCCGTGCTCAAACCGTGCACCCATAGAGAAGCCTCCAAACTCATCCAAAACCATTCCAAACTCTCCCAACCTCTTTCCAACTCATCCCATGCACTTTAAACACATAAAAATGCATAAACAAAAGCTACATATTTCAAATCGGGGGTGCTACATTCTCCCCACCATTGGACTTTTCGTCCTCGAAAAGTAGTGAACCCGCCCTTTGCCGAAAGAGCTCGGGCCACTGCTCGACCATTTCTTTCTCCCGCTCCCAAGTCTCCTTTTGAATCTGACCATGTTGCCACAAAACACGAACTAAACCGATGCTTTTACCACGCAAGACTTTCTCTTGCCTATCCACAACCCGCACTGACACGTGCACCAATGAAACATCCAGTTCTAGCTCAACATGATCCCATCGAATCACATGGTCACGATTCGGCTGATACTTTTTCAACTGCGACACATGAAACACATTGTGCACCGCACTGAACCTAGGTGGCAAAGCCAAACGATAAGCCACCTCACCAACCCGCTCAAGAATCTCAAAAGGCCCAATATACCTCGAAGATAACTTTCCCTGCTTCCCAAACCGACGATGTCCCAACCTAGGAGAGATCCTCATGAAAACATGATCACTCACCTTGAACGACAACGACCGTCGACGATGATCTGCATACGATTTCTGACGACTCTGAGCCGTCTCCATTCACTTTCTGATCAGCTTGATCTTCTCCGTAGTCTCCTGGACAAGGCTCGGTCCAACCATCGAGGACTCACGTGTTTCCACCCAACATAGTGGAGAACGACATGGCCGTCCATACAATGCTTCAAACGGAGCCATATGTATATGTTGGAGTATGTGTAACTTCCCTCTGTAACTTCCCTTGTAACTTCCTCTTTCTTTTCTATAAATGAAGGTCCTCTCCTCACCTTGAGGTTGGGGGGTGGGGATTTCTGAGTTTACATGGTATCAGAGGGATTCCGACCCTCCCTCCAATTTTGCCCCCCCTGTGCGCGCTGCTCCTGTGAGGCCCTCCTGTCCAGTTCGGCGACGGCCTCTCCTAGCGCGGCGCGATCCTCCTTCCCGGCGCCCCTCTCTCTTTTTTTTTCCACGGCGTCGCTCCCCTACCGCTCCGCGCGGCTCCCCTCTCGGCGCCCTCCCCAGCGCGGCGCCGCTCTCCTCCCAGCGCCCTCACCCGCGCGGACCCCAGTCCCGGCGGCTCTCCCCACCGGCGCGGCTCCCCTCGCCTAGCGGCGGATCGCCCTCGGCCTCGCCCCGACGCCCTCGCCCTCGACCCAGCGACGCCCCTCTCGGCCAGCCCCGCCGTGCGCGCGCCTCCTGCGCGGATCGCCCCTCCGCCGTGCGCACGCCTCCTGCTTGGCGCGGCTCCCCGGTGGCCCTTCTGCCTGGCGCGGCTCCCGGCTCCCGGCTCTCCGGCGGCCCTCCTCCCTGGCGCGGCTCCCGGCTCCCCGCGTCGCCCCCCCCGCAGGCTCCCCGCGCCCCGCCTCCCGCTGCTCCCGCGCCTTCGGCGCCTTCTGACCACCCTCGCCCGACGCCTCCTGCTACTCCCGTGCCTCCCGCACGCTCCAACTGCTCTAGCCCCGCGACTCCCCTCACCTAGCGCGCCCTCGTCCCGGCAGCGCACCCTCGTCCCGGCAGCGCGCCCTCGTTCCGGCGGCCCTTCCTGCACGCGCACGTCCTGCGCCAGATCATCCCACCAGCCCGCTGCATCAGCTACCCGTCGCTTCCATGGCAGACTCCTCCCCTTTGCCGCCGATGATCACCGCTTCTACCCGCCTTGTGGATGACCGATTGGACTCCACAAATTTCTCCATCTGGAGAAAGACTGTAGTGATGTCCCTCACCGGGATGGACCTCGATCATCATCTTGAGGATCCTCCCCCAGCCTCGACTGATCCCAAATATCGTTCCTGGAAACTTGCTGATAGCAAGATCTTCGCTCTGCTGGTCAATTCCATGGAACGATCGGTCAAAGATGTCACCCGCACAACAAATACCGTCAAGGAGCTCTGGGACTCCTTGAATATCATGTACTCCGAGACCAATAACCTCGCTCGGGTGTCCGATCTCCTTCAGCGATTGTCCCATGTTCGACAGCAGGACCGATACTTTACAGCATACTTCATGGAATGGAAAGGGCTGCGTGATGAGTTGCAGGAGTTGTGGCCCATTCCACAAACACCGGCCGAAGATCAGACCCAGCGGGACCAACTCTGCCTCTTCACTCTTCTCAACGACCTCGCTCCAAATTTGCCACAACGGCAACCGAACTGCTCGCTAGCTCGTCGATGCTGGAGATCTCACAGGTGTATCACCGGCTCAGCAAGGCCCAGCGGGCTCTTCCTCCTCCCGCCTGTGCGTGACGCCAACGGCACTTCCGCCTCGCCTGCGCAGTCTCGGCACCGGCCCGTTCGTCGCCGCCAGATCCCGCAGCGCCTCCTGCCGTCTTCGCCCTCGTCCGGTCGGCTTCCCGTCGCCGGCCCTCCTCGGCTCTTCCCGGCAGGCCCGGCTCCCGTCGACTCCCGTCGTCGTTTTCAGACGCGGCTCCCGGCGACCGCGGCTCTTCCCGGCGGAGTCCAGATCCAGCGCGGATCTCCTTCCTCCCGCGCGACTTCCGGCGCGGCTCCCTCCTTCGCGCGATGGCCTCTCGGCAGCCCCCTCTGTTAGATCCGGCCAGATCTGGCCGGATCCGCTCCCTGCACACGACATCTCTCGGATCTGGCCAAATCCGGCCAGATCCGGCGATATCCGGCCAGATCCAGGCTGATCCTTCCAGATCTGGGCAGTTCCGGACTGTTCCGGCCAGATCTGTCCCCGTGCACCACCGCTGCAATCCCGCTGCAACGCAGCCTCCCTGCTCCGGCTCTGTCCGGCGGTGCTCCTCCCTGCGCTGTTTCCCGACCGCCCTCTTCCCCTCCGCTGCGAAGCGTCCCGGCGAGTCCCGACCCCTGCGCACATCCATCCGCCAGCATTCCCCTCCTGGCGGTTTCCCCTCTCCGCTCTTCCCGGCGGTCTTTCCGGCTCTCCACTTACGTTGCGGCTTCCCGGCTCTCAGCCGGCCCCGCCTTCCGCGACGCGTCCCGGCCTCGCCCTCACGCGGCTGCCCAGCTTCAAGTTTCGGCTCTCCGGCACCTCCTGCGGCATCCCCGCCTCGCCGGCATCTCCCGATGACTCCCGACAGCCGCATCTCTATCCGCCGGCACGCCCATTCGCTGGCGCAGCAGCTCGACCACCTAGGATTTGGGCCCGTTGGTGCCGCCAGATCCCGCAACAATTCCTGCGGACTCCCCGCCTCCCGTTGCCGGCCCCGCAAGTGCGGTTTTCCCGGTGCTAGTTTGGATTTCCCGGCGTTTCATCAACCGACCCCACTAGTGCGGCATTCCTGGCATTCCGTCAACCGGTCGGTCTGAGTGGTTTCTTCTGCTGCGCCCGCAACATCATCCATCCATCATTTTGAGGGGAGCTGCGATCGTGAGAGGGAGCTTCAGTCTTGCAGTTTTTCCTTTATTTTATTTCGTCTTGTTTTGTCATCAAGCTGGGTATGTCCAGCTTGAGGGGGAGTGTTTGCAGCTTGTTGCTTGCTTTGTTTTTTCTTTATGTGTCCAAGCTATGTTCACCTAGCTTGAGGGGGAGTGTTGGAGTATGTGTAACTTCCCTCTGTAACTTCCCTTGTAACTTCCTCTTTCTTTTCTATAAATGAAGGCCCTCTCCTCACCTTGAGGTTGGGGGGTGGGGATTTCTGAGTTTACAGTATAGATGCTTGATAACTGTTATTGTACGAAAACTCAACCAACGACAAGTGCTCATCCCACGAGCCACCAAAATCCATGACACAAGCCCGCAACATATCCTCTAGAGTTTGCATCGTCCTCTCAGATTGACCATCCATCTGAGGGTGATACGCTGTACTCATCGTCAACTGTGTCCCAAGGGCTTGCTGCAAGGATTTCCAGAAACGAGATGTAAACCTCGGATCTCTATCTGATACAATCGAAATTAGAACACCATGCCTCTTTACCACCTCCCAGATATAGATTTTGGACAGATCCTCCACCGTATGAGATTCACGAATTGGAATGAAGTGGGCCGACTTCGTTAGCTGATCCACTATCACCCAAATGACATTGTGCTTTCAGACCGTTCTTGGGAGACCTGTGACAAAATCCATCGCTATTTGTTCCCACTTCCAAACAGGGATTGGTAAAGACTGCATCAATCCCGCTGACCTCTGATGCTCTGCCTTGACCTGCTGACAAGTCAAGCATCTCGAAACAAACTCAGCCACTCTCCTTTTCATACCAGCCCACCAAAACTGCGCTTTCAACGCTTTATACTTTTTCTCTGAATTCCAGGATGAACAACCCACCTGGAATGATGATACGCCCCGAGAAGATCGTCCTGACAAGCAACTGGTACAACCATCCGATTCCGAAAACACAAAATTGAATCTCCATTCAGTTGCCAACCCTCAATGGTCTCCCCACCATTGAGTCTCGACCCCATGGTCACACACTCAGAATCAGATATCTGTGCCTCTTTAACCAGACCAACCAAGTCAGGAATCAACAAAATCGGAGAGAAGACCGCTCTATCACCCTGGTCCTTATATTCCAACCACATGTCAGCTATAACCAACATCAACTGCCACTGGTCTGATGCCTTTTTCACCACCTGAGCATATGATTTTCTACTTAATGCATCCGCCACCAATTTCCCTTACCCGGTGTGTACATCAAGTCAAAATCAAACATTTGGAGATATTCCATCCATCTCCTTTGCCTCAAGTTCAAATCCCTTTGTGAGAAAATGTGCTTCAAGCTCTTATGATCTGTATATACCGTGAATTTCTCACCGAAGAGATAATGATGCTATACTTTCAAAGCATGGACCACTGCTGCCAACTCCAAATCATGAGTTGGGTAGTTCTTCTCATGCACCCTCAACTGCCGTGAGCCATACGCAACCACATGATTCCTTTGCATGAGAACGCACTCCAACCCTGATCCCAATGCATCGCAATACACCACATACCCTTTTCCTGGTTCTGGCAAAACCAAGATTGGTGGTAATGTAAGACGACTCTTTAGCCCTTCGAAACACTGCTGACACTGTTCATTCCATTGGAATGGAACATTCTTTCTTGTCAAAGCTGTCATCGGTGAAGCCAAACGTGAAAAATCACGAACAAAATGCCGATAATACCCAGCTAGACCAAGAAAACTCCGTATCTCGAACACATTCTTTGGCGGTTGCTACGAGATAACGACCTCTATCTTTTTCGGATCCACTGAAACACCTCTTTCAGAAATCACATGGCCATGAAAACGAACTTCCTGTATCCAAAAGTCACACTTTTACAATTTGGCATACAACCGATGATCCCTCAAGATCCTTAGCACTGTCTCCAAGTGCTGGTCATGCTCCACCCTTGTCTTTGAATACACCATAATATCATCTATAAACATCACCACAAATGAATCCAGATATCTCTGAAATACCCGATTCATCAATGCCATGAACACCGCTGGCGCATTCGTTAGACCAAAGGGCATAACCACATATTCATAATGGACATATCTACTTCTGAAAGCTGTTTTAGAAATATCATCATTCCTCACCCGCAATTGATGATATTCCGATCTCAGGTCGATCTTGGAGAACCACTGGGCTCCCCTCAACTGGTCGAAGAAATCATCAATTCGTGGAAGTGGATATCTGTTCTTTATCGTAACTTGGTTGAGTCTACGACAATCAACACAGAGCCTCAAAGTTTCATCCGCCTTTTTCACAAACAACACCGACGCTGTCCACAGAGACGTGCTAGGCCGGATAAACCCTTTGTTCTCTACCCTTCCAACTGGACTTCTAATTCCCGCAATTCAGTAGGTGCCATCCGGTAAGACGGAAGTGAGATAGGACTGGTCCCCGGAAGGAGATCAATTGTAAAATCTACTTCTCTTATGGGAGGTAACCCGGAGAATTCTTCGGGAAAAACATCCATGAACTGATCCACCAATGCTGGAAGAACACTCTGCTCAACACCCTCTACCGATTCTAACGACAACACCGCGAACCGATACGATAACGTACCCACTGCTGGTGCCAACAAACCCGTTGCACCCTGCCTTTCAAGCCTCTCTCCTCTAAAGAGATGTCTAACGCCATCGTGTGTCATAAAAGCCAGTGTCCGCGCATTACAGTCGATGTGGGTCTTAAACGCCACCAGCCAATCCATTCCCAGGATTATATCATACCCATCCATCTCAAGCACTAAGAAATTCCACATTAGCTCAACCTTGCCCACAACGATACAACATGCTCTACACAAGAAGGCTCGACACTCCCTTTGACCCAGAAGAGTTTGAAGTTTCAAAAACGAAGGCATCATATCCAGAATTAAACCCAGTAAAATAACAGCACAAGAAGCAAGAAAAGAATGGGAAACAACCGTATCAAACAAAGCTTGCATCAACATGGAATTTAAAAGAACCGTACCTTGCACAGTGGATGGTCCTGTTTGATCATCCACTACAACTTGCTCAGCTCCAAACATATGTGTGCTTTCCATGCTCTGCTCTTTATTATCTAGCTTAAACTTCCCCTGTTGAGGAGTGTCACGAACACCCGACCTCGGAGCATTACGGCAATACCGCTGAAGATGCCCCATCAGCTTGCAGTTATGACATTCTCGAGGTTGTGCCTTACAATCCCGTTTCAGGTGGCCTACAGAACCACACTGAAAGCATCCTGGCTTACACTTGGGTCTTGAAGGAAGTTTTAACAATCTAGTGGTCCGATTTTGATGTACTTTAAGTCGTTGAGAAAAGGTTTCTGTATTGTTCTTTCTCTCAGTGTTGGGGTTCACACCTCCTCTCGTGAGGACAACCGTGCTTCCATTACTTGGATTTCCGACCGTGATAGATATCGTAACAGGTGTATCTAGTTGCAGTCCTGACTGAACTGTTTGAAAAGCCTAAACAATGCTTTGGGCCAACTGCTGGTTCACCTGGGGCTCAGGTGGAACCACATTTTCGGTAGCTTCCTCGGATTGGTCTCGACGATGTCTACCCGGTTCCATTTCTATAAACAGAAAACAAACAACCATGAGTCTCACTTCCGTAGACATCAAGAATTCCCATTTCAAATCGCATTACACAACACTATCACAACGAGGCCTTCCACTTTTCCACATTTGCCATGTTTCACCATTTTTGAAAACTAAACATTTTCAAAATTCCCAAATTTATTTACATTACAATTTCACACATTTGAAAAACCATTTCTCAATTCAGCGCATAAATCATTATCCCCAATGAAATATGCATCCTAGAGGGAAGTCATTTCTACTATGCATGCCATGCTCATCTCATTGGCTACACCCACGACAATGAGATATCCAATGCCTATAAGTGTCTCCAAAACACTTATGTACCCAACTTCCTGGTAACTTGAAGTTCAGCATAAAAGGGTTAGCTACGTCCTTTTATGCTATACATTTCAAGTTTCGACATTCCTACGCTTTGCTACCATCCCGACTCAAGGAATATACCACAACGAATGTCAACTCCAAATCCGAGAATCAACTCCAAAGGACCGAACAAGCTGATACCACTTGTAACACCTCGCACCTACCTCATTGGCTTGAGGAGGCGGTGAGGGATTACTTGGCCTTAAGCGACGTTCCCAAGGTGCCAAAGGCTGACAATAAATGCCAAAGGCTTCGAGAACAAATTGGGGAACGATTTGCCCTTAAGACAAAACCAACCAAACCATCACTACAACCACTATATGATGCATGTTAATAGAACATTCAAGCATGCATTCCCAAAGGACAACCAAGTTGTTCTACAATACAACCCAAAACCGAAATAATCCAACACAATATCAGAGTACTAAGCGGAAGACTAAACAACAAAACACCACGAGGCATGACACCACCACAACTCCACGCCAAGATCCAAGCTCCAAACTCCACCAACACATCACAAGCATCACCACGAACCACTAGCAATGAGATGCCTTACTTTTACTTGTACCCCGATATACGACATCTGCAAAGACACCACAGTGCCAAAGCAGGGGGTGAGTACAACTACTCAGTAGGTTTTCCCCAAATGACTTCCCTACACACGCCACTAGGATAAAACCGTTAACACATTTATATAAAACAGTTTATATAAAATAATCGCAAGTGCATCCATTACCATAAGTCAACACACCCTTACCCAGCCATCTTGCCCAAACCAAGTAAACCCATGGAAAGCCAAATAATCATGCCGTAGGCAAAACATGCCACACAAGGAAGCCAAATCAACCATGCCACCCAATGAAGCCAATTCAACCATTTCACATTTCCACAACAAATTCCATCTATGCAAAGCAACACATAACAAAGCAACCATAACAGGGACTTCCCGCCCAACTCGTTCACCCCATCTTCACCTAGCAGGACTTCCCGCCCACTACCTGACAACCCAAAACGGTAACAGTGGGACTTCCCGCCCAACTCATAACAGTGGGACTTCCCGCCCAACTCGATCACCTTTTATAGTGAGACTTCTCTCCCACTTCCACACAACATTTCAATCAAGCCAAACCAAACATAAACTCACCAAGGTCACAACAACATGCAATCAACCAATTCCATCGCATACCATTCCACTTCAATAAATCGTCCATTTATTGAAAACCATTTTCCATGCCAAACAACCTTTCAATAAAACAACATCTTTATTGAAAGCCATTTCCATCAATCATTTTCACAAAGCAATCTCAACAATCCATTTTAAAATCTCCATTTTAAAATCCACAACAATAACATTTCACCGCAAAACCCCATTTTTCCCAAAAAAATTCCCAAATGGATTTCCAACCAATTTCGCATAACAAATCACAATTAATTTTCAGCACAACAATAAATTGTAACAAAGAATCACTAGTTCTAACCAAGTGGAGTCGAGAGAGAAGCCACCTACCTTTAGGGTTTCCGAGAAATCGACCCACAAGCAATCGCGCCTTAAATCCGGTGAACGCACCACCGAAACCTCTCTAGATCCCCTTCCCTAACATTCACAGGCCTTCAAATCATCATTCACGGCAACCACAACCCTAGATCTACACACAAGTGTAGATCTAGAAAACCAAGAAAGAGGGAAGATCAGATCTAGAGGAAAACACAAAGAAAGAGAAGACTTACCCGAGAGCAATCACCTTCAAAACACCAAGAACCCTCTACAAAAAGCCTCCAAAGTGAGTGGGAAAGCTCCTCCACCCCCTGAGAACCGAAGAACCCGAGTGATCCACGAGTGAGAGGAAGTTTGGAGTGAAATAGGTTAAGCCCGAGGGAGCCCGAAACTTATAACCCTATTTTTAAGTGGCCGCACGGTTAGCCCGCGCGGTTTGACAAACCATGCGCTAACCGTGCGCACGGTACTGTCTCGGGAGCAAGGGTCTGCACGGTTTGACAAACCGTGCGCAGGCCGTGCGAAGCCTACGGTCTCCCCCTGCATGGTTTCTTGGAGCATTCGCACGGTTTCCCTTAGCCGTGCTCAAACCGTGCACCCATAGAGAAGCCTCTAAACTCATCCAAAACCATTCCAAACTCTCCCAACCTCTTCCCAACTCATCCCATGCACTTTAAACACATAAAAAGGCATAAACAAAGGCTACATACCTCAAACCGGGGGTGCTACAAACAATCTTCACAAGAACAAGTGGAAGAAGAAATTGTTCCTGAGACACAGATATTGCGTAGGTCTACGCGAGATGTTAGAGAACCAGAGCGTTATGGCTTTCTTGTCACCGAGTCAGGTGACACATTAGTCCTTCAGGATGATGAACCTCTAACCTACAAGGAAGCAGTAGAAGACAAAGAAGCTGCTAAATGGCAAGAAGCCATGAATTCTGAGATGAAGTCCATGTACCAAAATCAAGTTTGGATTTTGGTAGACCCTCCAGCTGATGTAAAGCCCATTGGATGCAAATGAGTATTCAAGAAGAAGGTGGACATGGATGGTGAGGTTAATACCTTTAAAGCAAGTCTGGTTGCAAAGGGCTTCAGGCAACGTCAAGGCATTGACTATGATGAAACCTTCTCATCAGTAGCAATGCTCAAATCCATCAGAATATTGCTTGCAATAGCAGCCTTTCATGATTATGAAATTTGGCAAATGGATGTCAAAACTGCTTTTCTAAATGAGAAGTTGGTTGAAGATGTCTATATGACTCAACCCGAAGGGTTTGTCAAGTCAAAGAATGCTAGTAAAGTATGCAAGCTGCAGAGATACATTTATGGATTGAAGCAGACATCAAGATCATGGAATGTTCGTTTTGATGAGGCCATAAGAGATTTTGGTTTTATCAAAAATGAAAGCGAGCCTTCTGTCTATAAAAAGGTTGAATGAAATGCCATCGTTTTCCTAGTATTATATGTTGATGACATATTGATTATAGGAAACGGGGTGCAAGTCTTACAGTCAGTTAAGACTGGTTAAATGAATGCTTCTCCATGAAAAACTTAGGTGAAGCAGCCTACATTTTAGGGATCAAGATCTATCGAGATAGATCTCAAAGGCTGCTTGAGCTAAGTCAAAGTACATATTTTGACAAGGTACTCAAAAGGTATAGTATGGAACAAGAGGATTGTTACCTGTGTCACATGGTGTAAATCTCTCAAAGAAAATGTGTCCACAAACACAGGAGGAGATTGACAGAATGAGTAGAGTCCCTTATGCTTCGGCAGTGGGTTCTATCATGTATGCCATGCTATGTACTAGGTTTGATGTCGCCTTTGCTTTAAGCATTATGGGTAGATATCAAGCCAATCCAGGAGAGCTGCATTGGACAACTGTTAAAACTATCCTAAAGTACTTGAGGCGTACTAAGGATATGTTCCTGGTGTATCGAGGAGACGAGGAACAAGTTGTGAGAGGATACACTGATGCTAGTTTCCAGAAAGATCATGATGATATGAAATCGCAGTCAGGCTGCATCTTTTGCCTGAATGGTGGTGCAGTGAGTTGGAGAAGCTCGAAGCAAGTTGTGATTGCTGATTCTACAGCAGAGTTCGAATATATTGCAGCTTCCGATGCAGCTAAGGAAGCAGTCTGGAACGCAGCTTTATCACAAACATTGGTGTTGTACCTAGCAGTGCAGATCCTGTACCAGTATATTGTGATAATACTGCTGCAGTGGTGCTTGCCAAGGAGCCCAGGTCTCACCAAAGAACAAAGCATATTTTTCGGAAGTTTCATCTCTTGAGGGATTTTACTCAAAGAGGTGAAGTGACAGTTAGCAGAGTAGCCACAGAGGACAACATGACAAACCCCCTGACTAAAGCCATTTCTCAGCAGAAGCATGATTCACATGTGAGAGCTAGCGGATTGAAACCTGTTAGCAGTTGACTCTAGTGCAAGTGGGAGTGTTGAAAGTGGGTGCCCTAGACCCAACTTGTTTTGTACTTTGATTGCCGCTACATGTATTCATTTTTTTATAATACATGTGTTTATCTTGCCATAATAGCATAGATACTTCTGCATCCACTTTGTTTATGGTAATGTCCTTAGATTACCTGTCGCATCAAAGGGTTATAGTAGATCCCAGGCTATAATGAGAACCCTGAGATGCCATGACAGTAATCTTAAAGTAACGTCCTATGGTCCAGTTACATCATTCTGAAAGGACACAGATGATGTGTGACCATTAGGTGCTGGGGGCTCATAAGCATTGAGACTTCTTCTCATGAAGTTCGTACTTGATGATCTCTAGTAGTTGAGATCATGAGGACAGACCCGCATAATAGGGACACTACATGTTTTAAGTGTCATTGGTCGTTCCTATCTACGGACATGTGTAATGATCTTTAGACTTGAGATCATTGTCAATGAATGCCATTTAATTACGTACATTTGATGCAAGACGAAAACCATGGCGACAAAGTCGCGGCGAGGTAGTTTGTATCGGGTACGTCATTAATGGCATGACATTGATTGAATGGTCGAGAAAGGATTTGTCGTTTTCGAGTTCAGGAAGAGATATCTCGGGTCTGGATGATTAGGATGGTTGCACCTTCAATAAATCCATGACCATGGTAGTGGAAGGTAAGACCGTCTGGACAAATCAACAAACAAAATAAAACAAAATAAAGAATGACGTGACTAGTATGCATTTTGCTTTATTGAGATATCGATGACGAAGAGATTATATTACACGGACCGTGTTCGTAGGAAGACAGTCGTTGCTTTGACTTTGCCTTCTCTATAGGGGCCTCGATGGGTTGCTAGACTCCGCTCTAGGTCGGTGGATATTATTCATTGCTATTGAGGTAAGGGCCTAGAGGGTCACACACAATAGCGCTTTGAGAATCTGCCCTATTATGGGAATATGAATTTAGAACTTGGTGGGCCCCGCCAAAGGGTCTGAGCACTATCCAAGTTCTATGGATCACCAAAGAATAAATAAATTCATTAATTATTCAAGTTTAGAATAATTCGTTGAATTTATTTGTAACTTGTATTTACAAGTTATATAGTAAATACAAGTATTTATATTATTCGAATGAATTTTAATATCCTACGTTCGTTTAATATTAGCAGGAGGAATGAGTCGAGTTAAAGACTCAAATTTATCACGGCGGACGACGTGTTTGGGAGATTGCATGGCGTACACCTGCGACACAAACCCTTTATACAGGACAACAGAGGATATGGAAGATTGACTAGCATCACTGTCTGCCTAGCATCACTGTCTGCCTAGCACCCCTTGTCCTCCGTTCCCTGCAGCACAGATGATATGGCAGATCGCCTGACATGCCTACACGATCTACCACCTTGAGGACAAGGTGGTTTTTCGGGACATTGGTAGTGATAGAGACCATGTATGCCACCTGGAGAGAGGTTAGTTAGGGGGAATATTCTGAGAAATATTATACGGAATATGCTTTGGGCCCCAAGGGAATATTTCGGGGAATATTCTTAGTTGGTTAGGGAGGGAGGTTATAAATAAGGATGGATGGTGAAAGTGAGGGCAGCCTGGAGTTTATGAGTTTAGTGGGCTGCTTAGTGCAGATCGGACTTTGGCTCGGGCGGGATTGAGGGCGAGTCCCCTTCCCGAGGTTCTCTTCCTCCTCCTTTCTCTGTTCTTCCTCTGTTGTTGCTGTAGTTTCCTCTTATCTACTGTATTTCTACTCTCTTTTTATACAATTACAAGTGGTCGGTGCTTTGGTATCTATCAGGAACGGGTATACGTGTGCCTCCGGTCGCACATGCAGCATTCCCTCCTTCAGTGGATCAATCAAAAGTTATCACCCCGCTTCTATGGTCCATTTACCATTTTAAAGCAAATCGGGCCCGGGGCGTATCAGCTGGACCTGCCCCCTACTGCCATAATCCACCCGGTTTTTCATATTTCTCAGCTCAAACGTGTGGCTGGGCATTAGGAAATTTCAGTTTCTTTGCCCCTCCGTCTGGAGGGGGATGAGACTCAGTGGCTAGAACCGGCAGCTGTTCTAGCCCGACATTCCCATCTCCACGACGGTGTTCTGCAACCTCGGTATTTGATTCATTGGCAAGGTGAGCCCGTGGAAGATGCTACATGGGAAGATGAGTTCGTCATCCAAAATGAATTTCCTTCTTTCAGTCTTGTGGACATGACTGATCTTCAAGGGGTGACAAGTAGTAGAGCCCGGGACCTTCGAGGGGAGTAGAAAGTCTATAAGAGAAGGGAAAATCGGTCCAAGCAGCAAGTGGAAGCAGTTAGGCCACGTGGAGGTGGAGATATGCTGTTATAAGGGAGCATGGGAGAGAGTACCGGGGGGGGGGGGAGGGGGGGTGATCTTTCTGTTATTTTGTTTGGCTTGTGCTTGGGCGGGAGTACCTGGGGGCTCCCGAGTCTCGCTGGTGTTTTTTTCTTCTCCCCTTCCATGTCTTCCCACAGTATCTTTGTTTTCTACAGTCTTACATACAAAAGGGGGCCAAGTTTCTGAAGTGTCCTATCTGGTTGTAAATGAATCAAACATTACCTGATCCACCAAGTGAGGCTCGTCTGGAATGCAGCTTGCTCGCTTGTAAATGAATTCACTATCGACGCCAGAGGGGATACTATTGCTTCAAGGCTGTCCATGCGGTGCTTTCAGGCAGCAAGATGAGGCTGGGGACACGACTCCATGGTCACACAGCAACAGGGAGTGGTGAAGATTTGGCAGTGATGCAGAGATTTCCAGTAGCAAGAATCCGGCGTCAGGTATCTGACAACGCTCTCCTCCCCCGGAAGGATCCGGCAGGTTGGACCAAGTGATAAAGAACTTCCAACAGACCTGCTTCAACAGGCTTCTTTGTTTATAACCAGAGAGAAAACAAGAGCAGAATTACATTGGGAGGAGGAATAAGAAGCATGAAGAAGAATGGAGGAAGAAAGTAGATAAAAAGTGGCCCCTGCGCTCCCGCCCAAGCCAAATCGGCTGAAACCCTGTAACAGCAATATTCTCCTTACCCACTCTCCCTCCCGCCTTACCCCATTTAACAGCCTTTAACCATTGCGGGAACCCAGCATATTCCCCTTTTTATTCCAGAATATTCCCCCCTAATTCCTGCTGGCCCACAAATTCCCCCATTGCAGTTGCAATTCTGCCCCTGGCAGATTCCCCATAGTCACTGGTGGACAGCCCCACCCCCCCAGCCCTACGGCCCAGCTCTACTCTCCAAGTACCTATCAAAGGATCTCATTTAAAAAATTGTTAACAGCCATTGATAATCTCTTGAAAAAATACAATTGGCTGAATATTATTTGTCCAGGTGTTTATAATCGAATTTACAATGCCATAGTTATATTAAACTTGTTAAGAGTTAAATGTTTTTAATATTTGTATTCCACATCGGTGTGGATAATCTGTTGTACTCCTTTTCGCATCTATAAATTAAACACCCTTCCTCGTCGTGAAGTACGGGGTTTCCATTCTCACATGGTATCAAAGGGCTAGGTTAGCCCATCGCTCCTCCTTGCGTGTTTGCCCCCTGCTCGCCCTCCTCCTGCAGGAAAAGCCCCACCGTGAAGGCATCTCTAGGCCCTCCTCCCTCCTCCCTCCTCCCTCCTGGCGGACGTTGCCTCCTTGCTCGCCCTCCTCCCACGCCTTCCGCAAAACCAGGTGAGCCACACGCCTTCCAGGCGGACGCTGCCTCTCCTGTGTGAAGGCATCGCTAGCATCTCCTGTGAAAATAAGCCTCTCCCTTACGAAGGAATCTCCAACGTCTCTCGTGCGACGACATGTTCGGCACCTCCCTGCTCGCCCAATGTGCCTCTCCCCTGTGCAACAACGTCCCACCCTGTGCTCGACCCTGTGCCCGGCGACCACCCTGTGCTCGACGCCCCTCCTGTGTGCAACGCCCCCCCTGTGCGCGACAACCCCCTTGTATTCGACGACTGTCCCTGTGCGCTAACCCTCTTGTGCGACGCTCCTGCTCGTTGCCCCTCCCTGCGGGAAGACCTCTAGCCTGACGGCTCTCCAGCGCAACTGCCTCTTGTGTGTCGCCTCTCCCGGTGGGAATACGGATGCCCCAAAATGCACAGCAGCGCCCCACCGCTATCCATGTGGATGTTTATTCTATAACCTAATTGATACTTGGATGATTTAGCTGTGCAATTTCAGCACCTATTCTCTACAAACTGTGCACCTTCAGCACATTGCCAATGTGCATTTTCAGCACACAATCTATGGCATCATCAAGCGCCACTGTTGCCCATGACGATACTCCAGTGGCGTGTCTATCACAATGGTCCACCTCATGGGTTCTTGACTCTGGTGCCTTAGAGCACATCACCGAGGATGCAGGTATTCTTCAGTCCTACAAATCGACCTCGACTGGAAGTAATATTACTGTTGCCGATGGACAGACATTGCAGATTGCTGGTTATGAGAGTTGTACGATTATGTCTGGCTTAACACTCTCCGCCGTTGCCTTTGTCCCCAGCTGTCCCTTTAATTTAATATCTTTTAGTAAACTTACAGCTGATGTCAGACCATCTTCTCACCTACTTCGGTTATTTTTCAGGAGCATTCGACGACTCGGGTGCTTGGTAGTAGACGCCTTTAGGGTGGGGTGTATGTGCTTGACTCAGCCCCAATTCTCACCTGTCCTGCCACTTCTGACCATGCCCCCCAACTTCATTATTGCTTTGGTCATACACCTGCCCCCATTATTCAGTAACTTTTTCCAAGGTTGGGTCCTCTTTCTGCATTTAACTGCGAGTTCTGTCATCACGCAAAGCATCATCGGGTCACCTATGTTCCTCGGGCAACTCCCCGTGCCTCCACTCCTTTTCATTTGGTCCATTCTGATATATGGGGACCCAGTCCTAGTCTATCTAAACCGGGCTATCGATATTTTGTTACTTTCATCGATGATTTTTCACTAATGACTTGAGTCTATTTGTTTAAGAATCGTTCAAAAATTTTTACCGTGTTCCGCTCCTATTATCAAGAAATCACAATCCAGTTTTCTGCTAAAATTCATTGTTTATGCTCTGATAATGGTTGTGAATATTTATCTGGACCTTTCCAGTATTTTCTTGATGATCATGGCATAATCCATCAAACTTCTTGTCCTGATACACCTCAACAAGACGGTGTTCGATAAAGCTGAGGACTAACACTTTGTATTTAAGTAAGAAATGACCCAAAGAATTACAAAGAGTAGAAGAAGAGGAATGGAAGGAGAAGGTGATGAAGAACACTTCAGGAGTTTGCACTCCCGCCCAAGCCTAAGACGCATCCAAGCCAAAAGGCCAATTTCCTAGAATACTCTCTTCTTCCCTTCTCCCACCCCCTGTTTATTTATGATAGATTCCCCCTCCCACGTGGTCCTAAAACCGTCTCCCCCTTAACCGCCTAACAAATTCCCCTTTCCCCTATAACACCCTAACAATATCCCCCCACAACAGACTCCAAACTCCCAACAAACTATCCTTTACAAAGATAGAAATACCCCTTAACTACCTCCAGCTCATAAGTTCATATCATTCGTCACCCCCTAAAGCAGTCTTGTCCTCAAGACTGAAAAAAGGATCATTATTAGCGCCTTTTTAATCTTCGCCCAACAGTACCACCCGTAGTTTGGGATCGACACAGTGATGCATGGGGCTAAAGGGCTCCCCACACCTGAAACACAGGCCTTTGCTCCGGCAGTCATAGAGGAATTGTTGGGTGAGTTGTGCGGTGCTTGTTATTTTACAAAGATTGATTTAAAATCAGGGTTCCACCAGATTCGGGTAAGGGCAGGAGATGAGAGCAAGATCGCTTTCAGAACTCATGAGGGTCATTACGAATATCTTGTAATGCCTTTCGGTCTCATGAATGCCCCAACAACTTTCCAATCTACCATGAATCAGGTATTTAAGGATTGATGCGAGGGTATGTGTTGGTATTTTTTGATGATATATTGGTCTATAGTAGAACTTGGTTAGAACACCAAAAACACCTTGACACAGTGTTATGTTTGGTGCTGAAAAACCAGCTACATGCAAATAAGAAAAAGTGCTATTTCGCCCAACAAAAAGTAGAATACTTGGGGCATATAATTTCTAGTAAGGGGGTGACAATGGTTCCTACAAAGATTGAATGTGTGTTGAATTGGCCGAGACCACAAAATGTTAAATGAGTACGGGGATTTTTGGGTCTAATCGGGTACTACAGAAAATTTGTTGAAGGGTATGGAAAAATTGCAAAGCCACTTACTGAATTAAACAAGAAAAATGGGTTTCTCTGGAATTCAGCAGCTGAACTTGCATTTGAGGAACTCAAATGCTGTTTCGTTTCAGCACCAACATTGGCCTTGCCAGATCTTCAGAAGTCTTTTGTTGTGGAATGTGATGCATCAGGAAGGGGAATTGGGGTTGTTTTGATGCAAGAAGACCGACCAATAGCTTATTTCAGCAAGGCATTAGCAGAAACCCACCTTTCAAAGTCCGTTTATGAAAAGGAGGTGATAACGCTTGTTTTAGCCGCAAGCCATTGAAGGCAGTATTTGATTGGGAAGCATTTTATCATATATACAGATCACAAGGCACTGAAACTGATAGAGCCCAGGACCACCCCGCCGATTGGGTAGTCTACTCCAGGCGAGGGAAATCCATGGCAGCATGCGGAGGAGTAAGCTGCCCATGAGATGCTGAGCTGGAGCAGGCGGTTAGAGGAGGAAGGGGTACACATGCAGCTGAGGTGGAGCGGTTAGGGGAGGGAGCACCCAAGGGTACTTTTGGAAATATAGCAGGGGGAGGCGGTTAGAGGGGAGGGAACCAATTTGGTTATAAAGGGAGGGGGCCACTTCTGACAGGGGGATCTACCTTTTCTCTTTCTGTTAGTTCGGCTGGGGCTTGGGCGGGAAAGCCTTAGTGAGAAGGATTTCCGATTGTACTTCTCCTCCTGGATTCATCTGTCCTCTCCTCTGTTAATCACAAAAAATGTCATTTCGGCCAACAAACTATTGAATACCTTGGCCATGTCATTTCCCGGGCTGGCGTTTCTATGGATCCATCTAAAATCCAGGCTGTTTTGGATTGGCCAGCACCACATTCTATCCGGGGCGTCCGCGGGTTTTTGGGCCTCAATGGCTATTACCGCAAATTTATTCAAAATTATGGCTTGGTGGCACAACCCTCTCACTCCTCTTACAAAGAAAGATGGGTTCTCTTGGACACCGGTGGCTCAACATGCCTTTCATCGGTTAAAACAGTTGATCACCACGACACCTGTCCTGGCACTTCCAGATTTTTCCAGTCCTTTTGCCCTCGAATGTGATGCTTCCGGTACTGGGGTAGGCGCCATTCTTCTCCAGCATAATCGACCTGTTGCTTTTTTCAGCAAGGCTTTATCACCTCAAACACTGGCCAAATCCACTTACGAAAAAGAGGTCATGGCCTTAGTTTTGGCCATCCAACACTGACGCCCTTATCTTTTGGGCCGTTCCTTTACGGTTTATTTTGACCACCGTAGTTTGAAATACCTCCTCTAGCAGCGTATTACCACAGTTGACCAACAATGCTGGATAGCCAAACTTCTGGGTTATCAGTTCGATATTTTATACAAACCGGGTCGTGAGAATTCTGCCGCTGATGCCTTGTCCAGAAAACAGGATTTCAGGGAGTTTTTGATGTTGCATTCCTCTCCTGTTTGGCCAGCTGCTTCTACGCTTACTGAGGGACTTCTCACCGACCCTTACCTCGCGAAAATCATTTCGGCATTACAGAATCAGCAGCAGTAGGCTGCTGGATTTTCTTACTCTCACGGTGTCCTCTACAAGGGTTGCCTCGTCCTTTCCGTGACTTCACCTTGGATACACAGGCTGCTAACAAAATTCTATACAACCCCTCAAGGAGGGCACCTGGGATATTATCGAACTTACCACAGGCTGACTGACAATATTTATTGGGTTGGCATGAAAAAACGGGTTCAATAATTTGTCCAGCAGTGTGATATTTCTAACGATATAAATACTCCACACTTTCCCACACTTTCCCCTGCCGGTTTACTTCAGCCATTGGACACTCCTTCTATGGTTTGGGTATGGACTTCATTACGGGTTTACCTAAATCACATGGTTATGAAGTCATTTTGGTGGTTGTGGATCGCTTCTCCAAGTACAAACATTTCATCCTCCTCAAGCATCCTTTTACAGCAAAAGCAATGGCTGATGTTTTTATCCGGGAAGTTGTCCGCTTACATGGAATTCCCAATTCCATTGTCAGTGACCGGGACCCTCTATTTCTCAAGTCATTTCTGGACAGAGCTTTTCCGCATCGAGGGGGCTACTCTCAAATTTAGTTCAACCTACCATCTTCAAACGGATGGTTAGACGGTGGTAGTTAATCGGTGTTTGGAAACTTATCTCCGTTGTTTTGCGGGAGACCAGCCCAAGGCTTGGACTTATTGGATACTGTGGGCTGAACTTTGTTACAATACCTCGTGGCATAGCTCTATGAACACAACACCATTCGAAGTGGTTTATGGCCGCAAGCCTCCCTCCGTACTCAGTTTTCTGCCCGCTGACCTCAAAATGGCTGCTGTCGCTACAACTATTCTTGACCGCCGGGGAGGCCTTAGTTCAACTTCGCCAACATTTGCTTCGCTTCCAAGATCTCATGCGCCGCCAAGCTGATCCCCTTCGGCGGTCACTGTCCTTCAAAGTAGGTGATTTTGTTTACCTTAAGCTCTGGCCCCATAAACAACAGTCATTGGGCCATCGTATCAATCAGAAATTAGCACCCCGTTACTATGGCCCCTTCTCCATTAGCAAGCAAATTGGCCTTGTCGTCTACCCGCTAGACTTACCTCCCACGACTCGTATACATCCCATCTTTCATGTGTCCCAGTTGAAACCGGCAGTGGGACACCACCCCGTGCAATCACAGCTCCCCCACAACCTTCTCGGGAATCCAGTGGATTGGCCTCAGCCGGAATGCATCCTTTATACTCGAATGCTGCTACAGGATGGTTTTCGTCTCCCTCAGTTCTTGATTCAGTGGGCTCACAAATCACCTGAAGATGCCACTTGGGAAGATAAATTCACTCTCCAAAACCAATTCCCTACTTTCAGTCTTGAGGACAAGACTGATTCTTTAGGGGTGGACAGTGATAGAGCCCGGGACCACCTCGCCGATTGGGTAGTCTACTCCAGGTGAGGGAAATCCATGGCAGCAGGCGAAGGAGTAAGCTGCCCACGAGATGCTGAGCTGGAGCAGGCGGTTAGAGGAGGAGGAAGCGGTCCACGTGCAGCTGAGGTGGAGCGATTAGGGGAGGGAGCGCCCAAGGGTACTTTCGGAAATATAGCAGGGGGAGGCGGTTAGAAGGGAGGGAACCAATTTGGTTCTAAAGGGAGGGGGCCACTTCTGACAGGAGGATCTCCTTTTTCTCTTTCTGGTAGTTCGGCTGGGGCTTGGGCGGGAAATCCTTAGTGAGAAGGATTCCCGATTGTACTTCTCCTCCTGGATTCATCTGTCCTCTCCTCTGTAATTGCAGTCCTTTTGTCTATGAACAGAGCCTACCTTGTTCTAGTGTGAGAGGTTTTTATCAGAAACACCTGCTGAGCCAGCTACACCACACAGCTGACCAGCAATGCTGGCAGTCAAAGTTACTTGGATTGGACTTCGAAGTGGTATATAAACCTGGGAAAATAAATTAGGCGGCTGACTCTTTGTCACGGCAGGTTGCTGGAAATTTCGAAGGGGAAGGAGAAAAGCATTTAGGTTCAACTGGGTCAGAACCTTTTTGGTTGGAAACAAAAGTTGTGCGGGAAGAACTGCAGAAAGATAAAGAGCTTGCTTACATAATTGCTGCACTAGGTAGACAACCTGATTCCAAGCCGGGATATATTTTCAAAGACGGGCTGCTGTATTATTAGGGAAAAATTGTGCTATCCCGGAAGTCCAGCCTTTTCCAAAAAAGTTTCTGCATTATTATCACACCTTTATTGTGGGGGGGCCATGCAGGATTTTTGTAGACTTACAAGAGGTTGGCAGCGAGACTGTTTTGGAAAGGAATGATGGAGTGTATAGCACAATATGTGCTGGAATGTGATACATGCCATCGTCAAAAGTACCTCGCCATGTCGCTGCAGGGTTAATACAACCGCTGCCCATTCCCAACCAGATTTCGGAAGAAATTTCTCTGGATTTTCTTTCTGGATTACCTAAGCCATTTGGCTATGATGTGATCTTAGTAGTTGTAGATCGACTGTCAAAATATGCTCATTTCCTTTTGTTGCGACATCTTTACACGGCAAAAGGAGTGGCTGAACTTTTTGTTAAAGTGATTGTCCAATTACATGGAATACCAAAATCAATCCTTAGTGATCAAGACCCAATATTTGTCAGTATTTTTTGGAAGGAGCTTTTTCGTTTGGAAGGAACAACCTTAAAAACGAGTTCCTCATACCATCCTCAAACGGATGACCAAACGGAAGTTGTAAATCGATGTTTGGGAACATACTTGCGATGTTTTTCTCCGGAGCGGCCCCAATCTTGGGCCCAGTGGATTCCTTGGGCAGAATTTTGTTGTAATATAGCGTCTCACACTTCATCCAAGATGACACCTTTTGAAGTTGTGTATGGCCGGAAACCTCCATCAGTTTTACGCTATGTCAAAGGGGATACACCAGTTGAGACAGTAGCTGCTGCCTTGGATCGGGACAATGTTTTAGACCAACTTCGATGTAACCTCTACCGCGCTCCACAGCTTATGACTCGATATTCTAATAAGCACAAACGGGAGGAGGTTTTTCAGGTTGGTGATTTAGTATTTGTCAAACTTCGTCCTAATTTCCAAACGTCAAAATCTAAGAAAATCTGTCCAAAATTGACTGCACGTTACTATGGGCCTTATTTGATAGAAAACTGCTTGGGGCCTATTGCTTATAAGCTGCGAGAAAATACTCGAATACATCCCGTATTCCATGATTCGCAGTTGAAGCGGGCTGTTGGCACTGCAACTGTACAGACTGCCTTACCAGATTTTTGGGAGACGACATCACCTCCACCGCTTATTCCAGAAGAAATCCTTGCTGTCAGAAAAACGTTAGGACATTCCAAAGGTCTTTGGCTCATTAAATGGCTGGGAAAATCAGTTGAAGAGTCCACCTGGGAAGATGCAATGCACATCCTTGATCAGTTTCCAGATCTTCACATTGAGGACAAGGTGCCTATTAAGGAGGGGGAAAATGTTAGTTCTCCTGACAATTCCCAACCTATTTCTAAAACTCGGCCCCCTATTATACAGACTTAACAATGCTGGAGGGGTATTTTGGGTAATGCATCATGTTAAGTTGGTTAACTTGGTGAACCACCTATAAGTAGGCAGTTAGGGGGTAATGTGTGGGAGGTGAAATCATTTTTTCTGGATTTCGGATCTGGGAAATGCGTGGAGAGCAGCTGGCTCGAAGGAGTGGACATCTTTCGGAAGAATACTTATACTTCTAGTTTTTCAGACAAGGCTACAGAAGAATTCCAGCAGAATTTTCTTGTAATGTTCCTTTTCTCTCTTAATTGTAACTCGTTGTGAATATAAATCTCCTGGAAAACCTATCTCGACTAGTCTGTAAATCAAGAAGACCTATTTGTTTTCCTCTTGCGATTTGAACATCCTATCATATACTTATATATATCATTCTTGTGATGTGGTAATGAAAAATGAAGAATCACATCGCTTTGAGGAGACAGTATTCCACATGTCCATGAACGCCGTTATCACTTTTTCAGTGTGTGAAATTGAAAGAACAAAATGACATATTATATGTACAAAGAGATAATTATGTCATGAATATCATAAATACGTCATTTATATCATATATGTTTATTAAATTCATCCTTAATACATTCTATGTAAAGAGTGAACGTATCACATCGCTTTGAAGAGGCAGTAGTCCACACGTTCACAAATGATATTATCGTATTCTCACAAAATGAAAAACATGAAGGTATGTGTTATATAATAATTCCAGAAGTATAAAGACATTATAAATATCATATATATCATATAAAAACAGTATGTCCATCATAATGCCTAACTATAAGAGGTGGTAAAGGAAAAACGAACGACATCGTTTCACGAGGCGGTAGTTTGTTTTACACACGAACGGTGATTTTGTTACCTATTTGATGGAAGTGTGTGTAGGTGTAGTTCGAACCCTGAACATAACAACATCTTAGTATATTGAGGATACTAAGCTTATTATATAAGCATGAAATAAGAATATTTGAAGGGGTGGAGAAAGAAACAAAACAAAAGTGCTTGTTGAAGAATGTTACCTCTTTTTCAAGTAACTTCTTTTTGTTTGCATCAAATGACTTCCTTGATTTGGTTTTTGCTCAAAGTGAGGCTTCTAGAACGAGAAGAGGGATGTTGAGAGCTTATCTGGGTAGAGGTTGGACGGGTCAAAGGGTTTGATAGGTGTGAAGAAGTGGGGAGGGTGAGTGCCTTTTTATAGTGGAGGGGGAGTGACATTTTTGTAAATATAAAAAAGATAAACATTATTGGGAGGTCTCCCTTACATCATGTGCCTCCAATAATGATTCAAATTTGAGCCAAAAGGAGATATGACCGAATCATGTATAGCCAATGAGTTTTGGACATGTGTTTAGGTCATTTGACCACTTAAGATTAAAGTTTAACCAATAAGTAAACTCATTTTTTATCTTAATCGCTACAATTAATTTTAATTACTTTTATTAATCTTTTTGGTCAAAAACTAAGTTGTCATTATTAGACATTATAAATTTTGCTGATTTCAAATATGGAATCTATTTTTCCAAATTCCAATCACAGAAGTGACATAAATTAATTTAAAATTAATCCCGTAGACGAGACGACAAAACGAGTTTTTAAAGAGAAAAGTTCAAAAGTTTGAAATGTTTTTTTATCTAATTTCAATGTGAAATTGATTCCAATGACTTACATTGGTTTAACTGATATACAATTGATCTAATTATACTTTAAAAACAATTTAAAATATAATTTAACACTGTGAATTATTTAGACGAAAAAGTAGTTTTCAAATAAAATTCAGTGTCATTCACTATTCATCAAAATATGAAAGTTTTCAAAAAAATACAAAAAATTCACTAAGTAAATTTTGATATTCCTCTTTCAAAAATGAAGTTTATTTTGTCAAATAAAAATCATAAGTGTCAAAATTTAATTTTAAAACATGTCTAATATTAAAAGGCGGTAAAACCGCCTTTTAAAAACATGCAACTTTTTATGCTTACTGTTGGACCCCATTTAAGTATAATGGGTATTTCCGAGTCCCACATCGGTCTTTCCCTCCTTGTAATTATTTTTACTCATCTATAAAACAATGTCTTCGCCTCACATTGAGGTAAGGAGAATTCACCATCAACATGGTATCAGAGGGAATATAATCCTGAGCCCTCTCTATCTATTTTTTTTCTCCTCTCGGGTCTGCCCTACCCGGCCACCCCCTTCCCCGGTGGCCCCCTTCCCCGGTGGCCTCCCTTCCCCGGCTGCCTCCCTTTCCCGGCGGATCCCTCCTGTGATCGGCGACTCCTTTGCTGGCATCTCCCTCGCGCAACACTTCCCCTGCGCGCGACGGATCCCAGCCTCCCGATCTCGTCTGGCAGCCAGCCTCTTGCGGCTTTTCTGGCGGCCCGCCTCTCACGGCTTCCGGCACCCCGATCCCGGCCCTGCCTTCCGCAGCGGCGCCCATCTCAGCGACGACTCCGGTCGCTCTTCTCAGCGCGACGAACCCCGCCCTCCCAGCGCGCTCGGCCGACCTCATTCAAGCGCGACCCAGCGCGAAAGCTTCCTGCCCGCCTCTCCCGCGGCTTCCCAGTGACGCCGACCTCGCCTCCCTTCTCGGTGTCCCGCTCCAGATCTCCTGCCGGCGCGACGGACCTCCCTCTCCGCCGGTTGCGCACCTTCTGTGCAAAACTTCTGCGCGACGCCATCTCTCGCATCACCCACTGCCGACCTCCTGCGCGACGCCGACTCCCGCATCCCCCCGCCGCGGCTCCAGTTACCGTGCTCCCTGCCGACCCTTGTTCAGGCACTGCCCAATGCCTGCTCTCCCAGCTCCGTCGAGGCGGACCACTCCCCACCAGCCCGACGCCCTTCCAGCGGTCTCCCGACCTCTTTCGGAATCTCCCATTCTGCCGGCACTTGCTCTCCGGACGTCTATCCAGCACTGAATGACATGTTCATCCGCAACTTCCGAAGACCTCCCTTCGATGGCCGCCTCGGTCCTGCCTCCTCTTATGGCTTGGTCAATAAGCGACTCGACTCCACAAATTCTTCGTCTGGCGGAAGACCGTGCTCATGTCTCTCACCGACATGGACCTCGATTCCCATCTCGAGGATCCACCACCTCTACCTTCCGACCAAAAATATCGTCCATGGAAGCTTGCGGACAAATCTTTGCTTTGCTGGTCAATTCAATGGACCGCTCAGCCAAAGACGTCACCCGGACAACCCAACACAGTTAAGGAACTCTGGGATTCCTTGACTCTCATGTACTCCGAGACCAATAATTTGGCTCGAGTATCTGATCTTCTTCAACGGTTGTCCCTCCTCCGCCACCAAGCTGGGTATTCACACCCGGGGTGGCTACAGGCTATGCGGGATGAACTGCAAGCTCTGGATGACAACCATACATGGGATCTGGTCCCCCTCCCTGCAGGCAAACAGGCGGTCGACTGCAAATGGATTTATACGATCTGTCTCAATCCCGATGGCTCTCTTCATCGCCTCAAAGCCCGGCTTGTGGCGAAAGGATTTGCTTAAACTTATGACATCGATTACTTTGAGACCTTCTCTCCGGTCGCCAAGATGGCTTTTGTCCGCCTATCTATATCTCTGGCTGCTCATCATCACTGGTCGCTTCATCAACTGGATGTCAAGAATGCATTTCTTCATGGCTTTCTTGACGAAGAAGTCTACCTGCAGCAGCCCCCTGGATTTCGTGCCTCTGGCGCCGACTCCCATGTTTGCCGCCTCCGTCGATCCCTCTATGGCCTGAAGCAATCTCCTCGGGCTTGGTTTGGCCGCTTCAGCACTGTCGTCACGGCCTTTGGCCCCTCTCACAGTATGAAGGATCACACAGTCTTCTTCTGTACGACGTCGAACAGCTGTATCTTGCTGGTGGTATATGTTGATGATATCATCATCACAGGGAGCGACTCCACAGGAATTGCCCACCTCAAGGCGCACCTTCACCACCACTTCTACACCAAAGATCTTGGTCCTCTCACCTACTTCCTTAACATCGAGGTCTCCCGTTCTGAGGACACTATCTCTCTCTGCCAACGCAAGTATGCCCTTGATATCTTGCAGGATGCAGGATTGAGCCAGGCAACTGCAGTGGACACTCCTCTTGAGCCTGGGGAACACTCTCTCCATACCGACTCAGAACCATTTCCTCATCCAGAGAGCTATCGACGTCTGGTGGGTAAACTTAACTACCTCACCATGACACGCCCAGACATTGCCTGCGCCGTTGGCAAAGTCAGCTAGTTCATGGAGCTTCCAACCAGATCTCAGTGGGATGCTGTCCTCCGTATTGCCAAATACATAAAGAAAGACCCTGCACGTGGCTTTCAGTACTCCCATCATGCTCATTTCGATGTTGAGACATTCTGTGATGCGGACTATGCAGGTTGCCTCGCTACCCGCAAGTCTACTTCAGGATTTGTCGTGTTCTTCGCCGGTAACCTCATCTCCTGGCGCAACAAGAAGCAGACTGTCATCTCCCGATCGAGTGCAGAGGCCGAATACCACGCCATGGCCACGGTCACTACTGAGATCCTCTGGCTTCATCATCTCCTCCATGAGCTCAGCTTTCTGGCGAAGACTTCTGCGCATATCTGGTGTGACAATCAGGCAGCCACGAAGATTGCCTCGAATCCCGTCTTTCATGAACGGACGAAGCATATCGAGGTGGACTGCCACTTTCTTCGCCACCATCTGGAGCAGAACCATATCAGCTTTGGCCATATTCCGACAGTGTCGACATCTTCACCAAAGGCCTCCTCGGAGCTCGCCTTGACTCTCTCGCTACCAAGCTGGGTATTCACAGCATCCATGACCTAACTTGAGGGGGAGTATGAGATGATCTTTGTTCAATGTCGTCTTTTTCTTTATGGGACTCGGTCCAACCTGGGCTGACACAAGCCACTGCTGTGGACACTCCTCTGGCGCCTGGGGAACAGTCTCTTTATGCCTCCTCGGAACTGTATCCACCTCCAGAGCAGTACTGTCGACTGGTGGACAAACTCAATTATCTCACCATGACTCGTCCCGACATTGCCTGCGCTGTTGGCAAAATGAGTTAATTTATGGTGCATCCGACCACCTCTCATTGGGATGCTGTCATCCGCATCGCCAAATATATCAAACGAGATCCTGCCCGTGGTCTTCGCTACTCCCAGCATTCTCATCTGAATATTGAGGCCTTTTGTGATGCTGATTATGCTGGGTGTCTTGCTACTTGGAGATCTACTTTTGGGTTTGCCGTATTCTGGTGTGACAATCAGGCAGCCACCAAGATTGCTTCAAATCCCATTTTCCATGAACGCATGAAGCATATTGAGGTGAACTGTCACTTTCTTCGACACCACCTGGAGCACAATCATGTCAGCTTTAGCCACATCTCGACGGCGGATCAGCTTGCTGACATCTTCACCAAAGGCCTTCCAGGGGCTCGCCTAGCCTTGCTCAGTTCCAAGCTGGGGCATCCACAGCATCTGCAGCCCAGCTTGAGGGGGAGTGTGTCTGATCTTGTATGATGTCATCTTTTTTTTGTGGGACTCGTTGTCCAAGCTGGGCATGTCCAGCTTGAGGGGGAGTGTTAAACCCTCTTTTATTATTTTGGGTATTTCTGAGTCCCATATTGGAATACTCCTGTTTGTATTCCTCTTTTTCAATCTATAAAAGAAGTCCTCCGCCTCACCTTGAGGTAAGGGGGTTTCCCATTCTACATATACGAACTCAAAATAACCCACATATTGTTGCGCTCCGGTTGTTGTGGTAGTAATGAAGCCAGATATTCAGACCGCTCAATATACCCTTGGATTGGCCCCGTCTGCTGTAGTGTGGCCAATTCCTCATATCAATTTTGAATGCTGAGGCTGCTAAATCACTCTATCAACTCTTCTTTAAATGTCTTCCAAGTCACTTAAGGGAGAGCTTCCCCTAAGATGGTGAACCAATGCACGACGATAACTTCCATATTAATTTGTGTGAGAGGGACCTTCGTGATAGGAACTTGGGAAAGAGGCTTGGTAGGGTGAGGGTGCTGCTCTGCGGTAGGGTAGGCTGCTGGGGGCTGTTGGACGGTTGGGCTGTTGCAGGATTTAATATTTGACAGGGGCAATATTGTAAAGCACCTAAGATGGTTTGTTGGGGCTGTTGGGAGCAGGCTGAGGATTAATAAATAGGAGGGCAGCTGTGGCGGGGAGGCATGGATGATTCTGGAGTTCAGCTTGAGTTCGGAGGGTTAGGCCTCGACCCCAGGAGAACGACGATTCTCAGGGGAGTTCTTCCTTCTCTTCCATACCTTCTTCTTCCTACCTTCTCCTCCATCTTCCACTGTCTCATTAATTCCTATACACAATTTTTACTAGAAATAATAAAAATCCTTTGCAATTCCTTTGTTCCTCTCTCTCGCACCTATCAAATCGGTGCTTTCGTTGAGTGATTTTTGAGAGAGAATCACGGAAGAACTAGGCCGGGGAAGTCAAGAAGAAAACACCTCGCTGCAGCAGAGGAAACGACTCGAAACAGAGGGCAATATTTGGCTGGGGCAATATTGTCAAGTGCATAAGATGGTTAGTTGGGGCTGTTGGGAGCAGGTTGAGGATTAATTAATAGGAGGGTAGCTGGGGGGGGGGGGCACTGATGATTCTGGAGTTCAGCTTGAGTTCGGAGGGTTAGGCCTCGACCCCGGGAAAATGACTATTCTCAGGGGAGCTCTTCCTTCTTTTCCATACCTTCTTCCTACCTTCTCCATCTTCCACTGTCTCATTAATTCTTATACACAGTTTTTACTAGAAATAATAAAAATCCTTTGCAATTCCTTTGTTCCTCTCTCTCGCACACCTATCAAATTGGTGCTTTCGTTGAGAAATTCTTGAGAGAGAGAATCACGGAAGAACTAGGTCGGGGAACTCAAAGAAGAAAATGCCTCGCTGCAGCAGAGGAAACGACTCAAAACTGGGGGTGGGGGGACGGATGATTCTGGAGTTCAGCTTGAGTTCGGAGGGTTAGGCCTCGAGCCCGGGAGAATGATGATTCTCAGGGGAGCTCTTCCTTCTTTTCCATACCTTCTTCCTACCTTTTCCATCTTCCACTGTCTCATTAATTATTATACACAGTTTTTACTAGAAATAATAAAAATCCTTTGCAATTCCTTTGTTCCTCTCTCTCACACCTATCAAATTGGTGCTTTCGTTGAGAAATTCTTGAGAGAGAATCACGGAAGAACTAGGCCGGGGAACTCAAAGAAGAAAACGCTTCACTGCAGCAGCAGAGGAAACGACTCGAAACAGGGGTAAGTTTCCCTTGGTCGCTCCAGAAGTTGAAGCTGTCGTTGCTGCTTGTTACTCACGGAGAAGTAGAAGTCGAACGCAACAGCTGAGGAGGACACTGCAAGTTCTCTAGACGCAGCAGATCTTGCGCACGGACTGGGAGCGTACTCGTCAGTGATTTCTGGACGCAGTGACTTTTGGACGATGATTCTTGAAAACAGTATGAGACGCAGCAGAATGCTGGTGCAACAGTAAGAGACGCTGCACAGTGGTGAAAAAAAACGACAACTGTCGAAGCTGACACGCAAAGAAGTAGAACTGGACTCAAAAAAGGGATCGTAGTGGGGACGAAGCTGACACTGCAAGTTCTCTAGACGCAGCAGATCTTGCGCACGGACTGGGAGCATAGTAGCCTTACTCCTGCTCGTCAGTGATTTCTGGACTCAGCGACTTCTGGACGAAGATTCTTGAAAACAGTAGGAGATGCAGCAGAATGCTGGTGCAACAGTAAGAGACGCCGCACAGTGGTGAAAAAAAAAACAACTGTCGAAGCTGACACGCAAAGAAGTAGAACTGGACTCAAAAAAGGGATCGTAGTGGGGACGACCGCATCAGACGCTGCAACAGAGAGAAGAGGTGACACAACAAAGAAAGAGATCATAGCTGGGGAAAATTGGAATTGGTGCTCAAGCGCATGGAAACGCTAGTAGCTTTGGTGGAACAAATGTTTGTTGGACTCAAACAGTTACGGCAGGAGAACGCGGCCATGATGGAGCTGAACGCGGCCATGCTGGAGCAGAACCGAGAGCTTCGGAATGTGGTGTGACGATTTTCTGACAAAGTTTTGCTACGAGAAGCGTACAAAACTAGAGACGAAGCGGGAACTGTCTATTGTGAGCGGAATAGGAGCGGTTCATTTTATCTCTTTTGTTTGTCAATCTGCTCCCAGAGTTTTGAGTTCCTTGAAGCATGCAAGGAAACCTTCATCTTTTTCTGTTGCCTAACATATTGCATCGAGAATTACATGTACCATGCGTGAGGTATACGGACCGAAACAGTCGCAACAAGAGCAGGCAACTGTACTGGTCAGGATAAAGATGGCAAGGAGCTAACCATCTCCGCTCCGGAGCGGCCAAATGAGAAGCATGCAATGCAGGGGAAGCAGCGGGAGTTAGCTACTGGCTCCGTTGATTTGTCAGAGCGACTGGCTCTGTTGATTTGTCAGAGCGACAGGAAAGACTGGAGCAGACACAGGCAATGAACATATTACAACAGCATAAAATATTGAGTATGCAAGACACATGATTGTTGAATTTGCAACAACAGAGAGTGACATTTACGGTACGACAGAGCAACAGATTCAGATCGGCGATTGTGAGGAAAATACCTGTGAAGTCCGATTTTCAGTGATATTAGGCTCTGCTGGAAGTATCAAATGGTGCAGCCGAGTTCGACATCTGTATTTTCAGGAACAATAATGAATTGTGTTGAATGATAAAATGAGGTAGACCCGAACCCCCAAGGTCCTCTCTAAAGGAGGCATTGAGGTTCTTTTATAATGAACAATTAAGACCACATCGGACCATAATTCAACATGGTATCAGAGGAGGTTTGATAAACCCAGCCCCTCCCTCGTATCTATTTTTTTTTATTCCGATATAGGGTTCACTTAAGTTTTCCCCGTAAGGGGGGGCGGCGGCCTCCATGGCCAGCTCTGCCGTCGCCCCTCCCCTCCCTCCCGAGCGCCGCTCGGCCCGCCGCTATCCCAACAGCCTCCCTCCCGTTGCGGTTCCCTGCTTCGGCCTCCCGTCGCGGATCCTAGCCGTTGCGACTCCAGGCCCGCCTCCCTCCTTGGTGTGCTCGACGACGGATGACGGCCTCCTCCCGTATCGGTTCTCCCCCGACGGCGCCCCTCCTGCTCGAGGATCCTCCTCCCGAGGCACTTATCCCCGACGGCGCTCCTCCTGCAGCGTCCCTCCCCGAAGCGCACTCCCAGCCGGAAACTCCCGGCGTCGCTTGGCTCCGCCTCCTCGCATTTCTCCCGACCTGCCTCTTGTGCGGACTTTCTGATGGACGAAACTCTCGGCCTGCTGCTCCTTCTGTGCGGGACTCCCAAACCGGCTCTTGCCCTACGCGGCCTCCCCTCCTGGCTCCTGCCCTACGTGCCCCCCCCTCCCGGCTCCCATCTCTCCCAGCGGCTGCCCAGCTTCCAGATCCGGATCTCCGACACCTCCTTTTCTAGCGGTGCCTCCCATCGCCAGCACCTCCTGCAGAATCCCCGCCTCCCGTTGCCGACATCTCCTGATGACTCCCCGCACCCGCCTCCCTGTCCGCCAGCACGCCCTCGCACTTCCTCCACCGTGGCGCAACACTTCGACCGCCTAGGATCCGGGCCCTTTGGCGCCGCCAATTCCCGCAACGACTTTGCGGAATCACCGCCTCTTGTCGCCGACCCCGCAAGTGCGGCTTTCCTGGTGCTAGTGTGACTTTCCCGGCGTATCATCGACCGGCCCCACTAGTGCGGATTTTTTGGCGCTCCGTCAACCGGCCCGATCTATGTGGTTCCTCTACTGCGCCCGCAACATCTCCATCCATCCATCGCCCTGAGGAGGAGCTGCAATCTTGAGGGGGAGCTACGATCGTCGATTGTTTCCTTTTATTTCATCTTGTTTTGTAATCAAGCTGGGTATGTTCGGCTTGAGGGGGAGTGTTTGCAGTCTGTTGCTTGTTTTGTTTTTTCTTTACGTGTTCAAGTTAGATACACCTAGCTTGAGGGGGAGTGTTGGAGTCTGCATCCCACATCGGACTTATGGTTCGATGTGGTCTTAATTATTCATTATAAAAGAACCTCAAGGCCTCTTCTAGAGAGGACCTTGGGGGTTCGGGTCTACCTTATTTTATCATTCAACAAATTGGTTGTTAGTTCTAATAAAGGCTTACACCGGTGAACGATATTGATTTTTAATGAAGTCTGGAACAGTGCATGGGAATAACTCAAAGACGGAGAGTTTAATATTCCTCCAATATCCAGCACAAGATTAAAGAAGCTTAACATCATTTCTGAAGCTGTGGTATCTTGCTCCGAAGGGATAACAATCAAGCCAGTAAAGGTGGCTGATGCATTGGTTGTCCAAGGAGGATACTTAGGTCTTTTCCATGGGATTTTTCATGGGCTGAAGGATAAAAATTCGGAACCTGAATGCAAAGGTTGGTGGTTGCTGGAGCTGATTTGATTGCAAAGGCTGTCTCTGGGTCGTTGGCAACTAATTATACCTAGTTTGGTGGGAGAATGAGGAACCCATGAAACATTAAGGATTGGTGGAATGGATTCTTCCAAAAAAATAAATTTATAACAGATTACAGTAGAAAAAAAGGTTTCGCTGCTTGGTGTGTTGTCGATATATGTGCAGAATGGGTTCCCTTAGCTGAAATTGTCAACCATAGCATTAAAGGAGAGGGCAATCAACAATTCCAGCTTCGCCAAATTCCTCATCCAATGGCAGCATGAGAGGCGGATGACTCTTGCGCAATAGCCATGCTGCTTCTAGTCCTTGCATTCGATGCTCACAAGAAGAGGAGGATATTGCTGCAAACGACAAGAGCAACTGAACGAGCTACTTGGGTGCCAAGGCCACCGCCAAAGCCATCAGATATTCACCTTGAGGACAAGGTGGATTTTAAGGGGGGCAAAATTGATAGAAACTTGGGAAAGAGGCTTGGTAGGGTGAGGGTGCTGCTGTGCGGCAGGGTTGGCTGCTGGGGGCTATTGGACGGTTGGGCTGTTGTAGCATTTAATATTTGGCAAGGGCAATATTGTAAAGTGCATAAGATGGTTAGTTGAGGCTGTTGAGGTTGAGGATTAATAAATAGGAGGGCAGTTGTGGGGGTGAGGCACAGATGATTCTGGAGTTCATCTTGAGTTCGGAGGGTTAGGCCTCGGCCCTGGGAGAACAACGATTCTCAGGGGAGAGTTCTTCCTTCTTCTCCATACCTTCTTCTTCCTACCTTCTCCTCCATCTTCTACCATGTCATTAATTCCTGTACACAATTTTTACTAGAAATAATAGAAATCCTTTGCGATTCCTTTGCTCCTCCCTCTCTCGCACCTATCACTTCGTTTCCTTAGGTGTTTGATGGACGCGGAAATAAAGTTCTGTGTGCGTAATCCAGCTTTGTGGATCGCTGCCATAAAAAACGAGTAGCTCCATCCGTCGCGCAGCGGAGACCATAACAGCCCTTCCCCCAATTTGTTAAAACTAACCGAACGCCCCATATTCCCTTGTGGGCCCCCTTTTCCTCTTCTGGAATACACCTTCCAGATTCAGGGAGCCCTACGTGTGGTATCATCTCTTCAATGAGAAGGTCTTGTGGAAAGATCGGAATTTGACAGAAAAGGATGTTGAGAGCAAAGGATCAACTGACCATGTCCAAATTGATCTGAACAAGAGTTCCAGAAGGACACAAATTTTGGAATGTTTAGGGAGCAGTGGGAGTCTGAAAGTTAGGCCAGTAGAAGATGTACCAAAGAGCTCTAGAACTGCTGATGCTTAATCAGAGTTTCAAAAGTTGAAGTCCCGGAATTTGACAGAAAAGGATGTTGAGAGCAAAGGATCAACTGACCATGTCCAAATTGATCTGAACAAGAGTTCCAGAAGGACACAAGTTTTGGAATGTTTAGGGAGCAGTGGGAGTCTGAAAGTTAGGCCAGTTGATGTACCAAAGAGCTCTAGAACTGCTGAAGCTCAATCAGAGTTTCAAAAGTTGAAGCCCCGGAAGTTGCAGTATGAAAAAGAGCAGAGCCGCATGCTAAATTGCGAAGGTCTACTAGGATCAGACGGCGGATCAGAGGTTTGAAAGATGTAAATTTCTTGCTTTCAACGGATGGAGGAGAGCCTGAGACCCTGGAAGAAGCGGAAAGTCTCACTAATTATGGCAAGTTAGCAATGAAAGACGAGTTGGATTCATTGCATGCGAATGAAACTCGGGAGCTAACAAAACTACTATAAGGAAAAAAATCACTTGAGAACAAATGAGTCTTCCGTTTGAAAGAAGAAGTTGATGGTAGAAGAAGGTACAAGGCTAGGCTGGTCGTCAAAGTATTTCAGCAGAAGGAAGAAATTAACTTCTCTGAAATATTTTCACCGGTAATTAAACACACTACCATCCGGACAATGCTAAACATGATTGTTATCGAAAGTTTGCACCTAAGAGCAGATGGATGGAAATTAGCTTTCCCTCATGATGATTTGAAGGAGGAAATTTACGTGAAGCAACCAACTGATTTTGTGGATTAGTGGAATAAGGATTTGGTGCGCAAGCTCAAGAGAACCCCATGTGGTTTGAAACAAGCACAAAGACAATGAACCGGTAAGTTCGACGCCTTCATGACCGGGAAAAGTTTTATGCGGAGCAACTCGGATCATTGTTGCTATCAGAAGGTGTTTGATGATGGTAGGCTTATCATCTTGCTCTTGTACGTGAATGACATGCTTCTGGAAGGACCAGATGTTAAGAGGGTTTAGAAGCTGAAGAATGATTTGTCTGGAAGATTCGAGATGAAAGATCTCAGTGAGATCAAGAAAATCTCGGAGGATAAAACGGGACATGAAAGCTTGAAGTTTGGTGTTGTCTTGGGAGTACATATTGAGGATAATCGAAAGGTTTGTAATGTACGAATGTAAGCTGGTTTCAACTCCATTGATCGAATACTTCAAATTGTCCAAGGAGCAAGTGTTGAAAACATAAGATGAGGTGAATTATATGGCGAAAGTTCTGTTTGCATCAGCAGTTGGTAGTCTGCTGTACGACATGGTATGTACTCGCCCGGACAGTGCATTTGTAATGAGAGTTGTCAGCTGTTTCATGTCAAATCCGAGGAAAGGACACCCGAAAAGCCGTGAAATGGATCATTCGGCATCTCAAAGGATTGAAAGATACAACCTTATGTTTCAGGGCAGATGATCCATTGCAAAGGTATGTAGATGCAAACTTTGAGGGAGATTTAAATACTTAGAAGATTGCAACATGCTATGTGTTCACATTCAGAGGAACGACAGTTAGCTGGATGTCAAGGCTGCAACCGGTGGCAACTTTGTCCACGACGGAAGCAGAATATACAAATGCAATGGAAGATGAGAAAAAATTGATATGATTGAAGCGTTTGTTGAAGGAGTTTGGAAGAAGCTAGAAAGGTGGATCACTCTACTATGACGGTTAGAGTGCAATACATTTGGCGAAGAATCCGGTGTTTCATGCTCGAATGAAACACATCGATTTGAAATATCATTTCATCCGAAATATGTCGGAGGACGGAGAGCTAGACCCGCGAAAGATAGCTGGAAGACAAAATCCAGTTGACATGTTGACTAATGTGTTAATCCAGGAAAGTCTAAGGCAACATTGTGCCTCAGTAAGACTAGAGTAATTGGCATATGGCTGTTTATTGCGGAAGTGGAAGGTTTGGTTTTTTGCCAAGTGTTGGAGGTTGCCATGGGTTCTTTGAAATAGTCTTCAAGTGTGAAGCCTGTTCAAGTTCCGATGAAACGACGAGAAGGAGAGGCTCCGAAAGCTATGACTCAGCCTGATCAAACAACGACCGCGAAAACTTCAGCGAAGACAGATAAACCGGAAGTTCATGTTTCAGAAGTTGTGTGCAGTGGTCAGTTGTTCGGAAGTTGCATGAACAGAAGTTATGGCATTACGTTAAAGTCATTATGATGTTTACGGGACAGTCTTCCTAGCAAGGTTTTGCGGCAAAGGGGGAGGATACGCAAGGGTTATCAGATGATACGTAAAAGTAACTTGTACTATTCACCATATGTTAGCGGTCAGGAGCGGATTTCTACAGGCAATCGGAGGTTACCATGCTTAATGAAGGGACTTCTGTGAATTTCGGAAGTTGGTGCAGCTGGGTGACGCGCTATAAGTGGGTGAGACCACGTGTGCACGTATGACGATGCAATTGTGCGATTACTTATAATTAGTGATCTAATTGGCTGAGTTGATCAAAGTGATTGTAATTCTTGTAACTTCCGAAGAAATGGAAATACAACAGCGTGGATGTAGGACTTAATGTTTGAAACACGTAATCCCTTGTGTTCTTTTCTTTGCCTTTATTTTTCGCTTGAATGTTTGTTTGAGAGTGTGCAAGGTTCGAATCAGTGCAGTGATTTAGAGTGAGGTTTCTCTTCGTATCTTCCAGTACATTGAAGTCACGGAGTATCTTCTGGTCAAGGAAATTCTGGAGCTTGTTTCCGCCTTTGAAGCTCTCGGACAGTGCACCCCCAACACAAATTAGATTATCATAGGCCGTGGCAAGGTAGAACTCTTATTTTCCACTTTCTGTAACAAGTGAAGTTGTAATCCCTTGAAGCTCATAGCACTTTCTGTTAACGCAGAACATTATGAAGTTTTGATTCCAATTGGCTTGCATGGTGTTCAACAAAGTCATCTGATTTCCAGGATTAAATCTGCTCCCCTCAATGTAAATGGGCTGTAGTCTTCTTTAGTATTCAGGTCAAGAAACTTAACTTCCATGCCTTAGCAAATTTTATTACAGCGTGATATACTTCCATTCTCATTTGAACACCAAAAGTGGGAATGGAGTGGAAGGGAGGGTTCAACTCTTCTACCAGCAAGTTAGCGATAAACTTGTGGGTAGGCCTGTTATCTGCATGAAAGAAACATCGCATGATTGGAGGGCACCCTGGAGTCGTTGCCACTGTTTTCCCCAATATAGCGGTAAAAGGTAATCTCAACATCGCCTGGTTGAATTTCCTCCTTGTCGACGGTTTCCATGGATGACAACACGGGGTTCCTGAAATCATCTATTTCTATGACAGTGAAAGAGCTTGCATTGCAACAAGTGTCAGGTTGGAATGTTTCTTTGGATCCTCTTCTCCCATCAACTTCTCTTGGGAACTTGTTGATGACATCACTGATGACTTTGATGCACCTCAAGATTCTGAAATTCCTCCATTTTTTCACGGGTCACAATTCTGAGAAGTGGTAGATAGGTCAATCAACCTTGAGTGTTGAATTGGCTGGTCTTGGTCCCATGCGCATGAAATTTTCTTTCATATCCTTTCTCAAGGCTTGCAGTCTTATATACCGTGTGAACACTCACATTTAACTCATCCTTCGAGTTGTTGAGAAAAATGTCAAGAAGGCTTTCAGCAAATTTGTCAAATGTGCAACGTGCTTCACAAATTCGAAATGATATTCTTGAATTTGCTTGTTTAAGGCTGCAAAGGTGTTCATGTAGGTTTCTATACCTTGGTAGTCCATATCATTCTTGCAAAGCCATCACGAGCTCATCCAAATATAGAAACAATATCAGCTTTCAAGTCTTTCAGTGTTCACAATACCAGAGATGCTTTTTTGCCTTGGGGATCCATCCTCATGGGTTGCTTATGCCACCTTGGCCAGTCTTTCAGTGTTCACACTACCAGAAATGTTTTTCTGCCTTGGGGATTCATCCTTAGTTACATAGAAACAATATCAGCCTTCTAATCTTTCGGTGTTCACAGTATCAGAAATGCTTTTCTGCCTTGGGGATCCATCCTCGTGGGTTTCTTATGCCACCTTGGCCAGTCATAGCCATCTTCTTCATCCCAATGAGATTGCCTTCAACTACTTGCAAGAGTTTTCCTCTAGTTTTAATGTGGCACTTTGGCCATCAAAACATTGAGTCTTGAGCATTCAGGTGATTGTAACCAGGAGACAAGAAAAAGGATTTTTGTGGTCAGTGGGTGGGAAGCTCAGAAGGATTATTGGAGTGTGGGGTGGGGGGGCACTAGAGGAAACCTGCTCATACCAAATTGATAGGAGATAGTGCGAGGAAGGAAATTTTTTATTAAGAAATAAGAGTAATGACAACCCTCAAACAATTCTTAGTAGGTGGGAAGCTCAGAAGGATTATTGGAGTGTGTGTGTGAGGGGGGGGGGGGCACTAGAGGAAACCTGCTCATACCAAATTGATAGGAGATAGTGCGAGGAAGGAAATTTTTTATTAAGAAGAAATAAGAGTAATGACAACCCTAACAATTCTTAGTAGTCTGTGTGGAGAAACTCCAGAGAAATACAATAAGAGTAATGACAACCCTCAAACAATTCTTAGTGGGTGGGAAGCTCAGAAGGATTATTGGAGTGTGTGTGTGGGGGGTGGGGGGCACTAGAGGAAACCTGCTCAAACCAAATTGATAGGAGATAGTGCGAGGAAGGAAATTTTTTATTAAGAAGAAATAAGAGTAATGACAACCCTCAAACAATTCTTAGTAGTCTGTGTGGAGAAACTCCAGAGAAATACAATTAGTAGAATCTTATCTTTCGATGTCCCTTTCCTCAGCGCCACAGCCCTATTTATACTGCAAAAAACGTCAAAATGTTTTTATTAAATCAACAATAATATTCAAAGACAACTATTCTTTCAACAGCAGGCCTGACCAGCAATAATTAGCAACTAAATTAGCAGTAATACTTGGTTTCCTTCATTATTCTTCTCACGCGCCTTCCAGAGTAAACAATAGATGCTGTCTTACCAATGTGCATAGCAGTGCATCCCTTTTTCTTCTTTTGGTAGCACTCTCCTATGACATTTTCTCTTTTAGACATCCCTTCTGATATTTCTTTTTTGATCCTGCTCCTTACGCGTCGGTGATTCTCTACAGATTCTTCATTATTTTTTTATGACGATCCATTTATAAATTGAAAGCTTTTTTTTGACCTTCTATCAGGCCAAGGCAGATAAGCAATTGAATTGGAGAGAGCTTCAAAATGAGAATCTTGGAAACCTAAAAGCAAAGCTTGGACTTAGTAATGAAAAGCTTTTGCAAGGTCAGCTCAAATCTCGTGTTACAAATTTTGAAAGGTCAGCTTAAATCACATGCTACAATTTTTTATATTTAACTTGTTCTAATTGCTACTGTATAGATAAGGCTAAGGCTGAAGAGATATCTCTTGACTTGAAAGGAAAGTATGAATCCTTGGAGGCAGCCATGTCTATGGTACTGCAATTTCATTTTTATCTCAATTTGTTATATATGTATATTTTTGCTTTATTTAACAGTTCTTTGATGTTTAATGTCACGTTCCTTTTTCCTTATTTTTGTTTACAATAATGATTATGTTTTATGTTTTGATTTTATATTTGCAAAGTTGGAAAGGAAGCGCATTGAACAACTAGAGAGGTTCTATCCTAATTTTATATGCACTCAAAGCTTAGACCATGTGAGTTTTTTGATTCATATTTTTCTTTTTATTTGTTTCATGTGTATTTCTCAGATATTGGTAGATGTTGTAGATATTTCTGTCTTAAATGATGTGTGAGTGCATGCGTGTTTCTTTAAAAATGATATGTTCTATCGTTTTTTATGTTTAAGATAGTATTTGATATGCAGATGGCGATTACAGCTGAACTTCTGCATAAACAGTCGCTAATTATGAAACAGATATGCAAACTATTCCCACAATGTCAGGTAGGAATCTGATTTAATGTTTGGAAGTTACCAAGGTTTATCATTTCAGTTACTCTGGTGATTCTTGAGGAGTGTAACTTTTTTTTAAGCTTATACATGTCTCAATTATAGTGTTTATATTATACTTTTTTGAGTTTTGTTTTGTTCTAGTTCATCAATATTCAATTTTCTGGGAAATTATGACAAAAAATGTCATTGATCTCTCTCTCTCTCTGAATTACCTTGCAAAATTTTCAGCAAAAAATGCGAGTCCTAAAATTGTTTGAAAATTTAGCAACATTTCCCCCCTAAACTCTCCTATTTTCCAGTTTTAAAGAAATAATGTAATTGGAAAACATGTTTTATGAACTTGGGATGATGGAAAAAATTACAATCTATACTCTGGTTCCTTTAAAATAAAAAACAGTGGTAGAATTTAACGGGGCTTTTTGGTGTCTGTTATGAAGTGCAATGATTTGTCACAACTTAAGCCCATCATAAAATTTATTCTTTGATCTAAATTTGTTAGTAGTTTTCCATTTCCTAACCACTTTCGTAGTGCTATCAACAGAGCTGCCTAAAAATTACTAATTTTGACTGCCACTTTCAAGTTCAAAGCATTATTGATTCCTGTAGATGGGTGAATTCCCCTTACCTCAATGTGAGGTGAGGATACTCTTTTATAGATTAGGAACCAAAATACAAGCAGGGTAAGTCCGATGTGGGACTCACCCATTTAAACTTAGATGGGTTCCAACACTCCCCCTCAAGCTGGATATGCCCAGATTGGATAGAGTCCCACAAAAAAAAAAGAATGACAAGACACAAGACCATCTCAAACTCCCCCTCAAGCTGGGCCATAGAGGCTGTGAATACCCAGCCTGGAAGTGAGAGACTCAAGACGAGCTCCTGGAAGACCTTTGGTGAAGAGATCGGCAAGCTAATCTGCCGTCGGGATATGGCCGAAATCGATATGGTGCTGTTCCAGATGGTGGTGTAGAAAGTGACAGTCCACCTCGATATGCTTTGTCCGTTCATGGAAGACGGGATTCGAGACAATCTTCGTGGCGGCCTGATTGTCACACCAGATATGAGCAGGAGTCGATGCGGGGAAACCGAGCTCCTGGAGAAGATGACGAAGCCAGAGGATCTCAGTAGTGACAGTGGCCATGGCTCGATACTCAGCCTCGACACTCGATCGGGAGACCACAGTCTGCTTCTTGCTGCGCCAAGAGATGAGATTACTGGCGAAGAATACGGCGAAACCCGAAGTAGACTTGCGGGTAGCGAGTCAACTGGCATAGTCCGCATCACAAAAAGCCTCAACATCCATGTGAGCATGATGTGAGTACCGAATGCCACGTGCAGGGTCTTTCTTGATGTACTTGGCAATGCGGATGACAACATCCCACTGAGAGCAGGTGAGATGCTCCATGAACTGGCTGACTTTGCCAACGGCACAAACAATGTCGGGACGCGTCATGGTGAGGTAGTTGTGTTTACCGACCAAGCGTCGATAGCTCTCGGGATGAGGAAAGAGTTCCGAGTCGGAATGAAGGGAGCGTTCCCCAGGCTCAAGGGGAGTGTCAACTGTGGCGGCGGTGCTCAACCCGGCATCCTGCAAGATATCAAGAGCATACTTGCGCTGACAGAGAGAGATAGTGTCAGCAGTTCGGGAGACCTCGATGCCAAGAAAGTAGGTGAGAGGACCAAGATCTTTGGTGTGAAAGTGCTGGTGAAGATGCGTCTTGAGGCTGGCGATGCCTCTGGAGTCGCTCCCTGTGATGATGATGTCATCAACATAAACGACAAGCAAGATACAACCATGTGCCGTTGTACGGAAGAAGACGGTGTGATCTTTCGTACTCCGAGAGAGGCCAAAAGCGGTGACGACAGTGCTGAAGCGGCCAAACCAGGCGCGAGGAGACTGTTTGAGGCCGTAGAGGGAGCGACGGAGACGACAGACATGGGAGTCGGCACCAGAGGCAGAGAAACCAGGGGGCTGCTGCAGGTAGACTTCTTCGTCAAGATAGCCATGGAGAAAAGCATTCTTAACGTCGAGTTGATGAAGCGACCAGTGATGATGAGCAGCCAGAGAGATGAAGAGGCAGACAGAGGCCATTTTGGCGACTAGATAGAAGGTCTCAAAGTAGTCGACGCCATATGTCTGAGCAAATCCCTTCGCCACAAGCCGGACTTTGAGGCGGCAAAGAGAGCCGTCGGGATTGAGACGGATCGTATAAATCCATTTGTGCAACCGACCGTCTGTTTGCCCGCCGGGAGGGGGACTAGATCCCATGTATGGTTGTCATCCAGAGCTTGCAGTTCATCCCGCATTGCGGCGAGCCATCCGGGGTGAGATTTTGCTTCACCAACGGTTCGAGGAATCGATACTGTCTCCAGAGCTGACAGACCCCTGTATGAAGATACAAAGAGAGGGGTGGTCTGACAGGAGCGTGTACCTTTCCAGAGTGCAACTGGAAAGTCGTCTAGTGATGGGGCAGGAGCATCGGACGAAGCGGGAACGATGGTGTCCTCGGCCTGAACGGGGGGGACAGCTGATGGGCGACGAGAGTAGATCCTCTCAAAGCGATGATCAGCAGGGGGAGACACCAGAGAAGGGTGAATGATGAGAGGGAGGCACTCATCGATGGTAGTGTCGGGATGAGGAGAGGGAGGAGTGAAAGGAGAGCTCTCAATAAACGACACATCGATAGAGATGATATAACGCCGTAAGGCTGGAGAGAAGCACCGGTATCCGCGCTAAGTGCGGGAATAGCCTAGGAAAATGCAACAGAGGGATTTAGGAGAAAGTTTAGAGAGGTTGGGGCGAGTGTCCCGAACATAGCACAGACACCCAAACACCCGGAGGGGAAGTGAGTGAGGAGGGAGAGAGGCGAAGAGAGTCCGGAAGGGAGTCTCCCCTTGAAGGATAGAAGAAGGGAGATAATTTAGAAGGTAGGTGGCAGTCAGGATGGCATCAGACCAAAAAAGGAGAGGCACCTGCATGTGGAATATAAGGGCACGAGCAGTCTCCAAAAAATGACGATGTTTCCGCTCAGCCACGCCATTTTGCTGAGGCGTGTCAAGGCAGGAGGTCTGCTGAATGATACCTTTATCCTTGATAAACTGCTGAAAGGAAGTGGATAAATATTCCCGTCCATTGTCGGAGCGGAGACATTTAAGGGAGGTGGAGAATTGAGTATGAATTTCATTATAAAAGGTCTGAAAGGTGGGGAAGACTTCAGACCGATCATGAAGTAGGTAAAGCCAGGTCATGCAGGAGTAATCATCAATAAAGGTGATATAATAACTGTACCCTGACTGGCTAGGAACCCTGCAAGGACCCCAGACATCGGAATGAACAAGAGCGAAAGGATCCGCTGCACGTGGTTCCGGGCGAGGAGCATACGCCGTCCGATGATGTTTGGCAAACTTGCAGGATTCACAATGGAAGGAGAGGTGAGAACTGAATTGGGGGCAAAGTTCATGGAGGGTGGAAGCCGGTGGATGACCAAGGCGATAATGTAGGTTAAGGGCTCGGGCTGTGGTGGATGAGCAAGCAAGGGATGGTGGGGTATCAAACATGTACACCCCATCCCGAAGATAACCTCGACGAATTTCCCGATTCGTCTTCCGCTCCTGAAAAACAACACCAGATGAGCTAAAAGTAGCAACACAATTCAACTCGTTGGTGAGTTTGCTGACAGAGATAAGATTAAATGGACTTTGAGGAACATGAGCGACCGACGTTAGGGGAAGAGACGGGGTCAAGGAACATGTGCCATAGCCGGTAATAGGGATTGTTGAGCCATTAGCAACAGTAATGGCAGAGGCACCGGTGTACGGATGATAGGTAGTGAACATACCAGAGTCTCCTGTGAGATGTTCTGACGCACCGGAGTCAAACATCCAAGCTGTCTGTCGATGAGAAGCACAGGCGGTAGAGTTGCTAGTCTGAGCAATTGGGGCGAGAGAAGAGGATGGTGGCGCAGTCGCTCGATACGATTGTACCAATGCAATCTCCTCCGGCGAGAGTGTCGTTCTGTAACGGGTACTGGATGAATGAGGACCGCTGGGCGGTAGAGCCGATGACGGAGGATGGGAGAGCTGCTCGGCAGATTGCATAGGTGCTCGGGAAGGCCGACAATGGAAGGGAGGGTGCGGCCTTGCAAGAATGTTGTCGTCCGGAGGTGATGCCGGAGGGCCGCGGGCAGACACGCCCGCCATGGAAGGCAGGTGCACAGAGGGCGCCGCCAGGACCGGTCCGCCTGGAGGGAGCGGTGTCGGGAGGCCGGCTTAACGCAGGGGGCGGGGCCGACGGTGCAGGAAGGCTGCAGGGTAGTTGTAGGGAAGCCGCTGGGAGACGGGCCGGGGAGCGCCGGATCGGGCGGGAGCCGCTGCTGTGAAGGGAGCCGCTGCGGAGGGTCGGGCACAGGAGGAGGGCTGCCGGAGGAGGAGCCGGCGCGGGATGAACTGGGGCGGGAGGTCCGGCGCTGGAGGGAGCCGGCAGGGTGGGGGGCGCCTCGAAGGAGGGAGCCGCGTCGGGAGCACCGTGCGGGAGGCGGCCGCGCGAAGGAGGGAGTCGCGCCGGGAGTCGCGCTGGAGCCACGCGAGAGGAGGGAGGCGCGACGGGAGCCGCGTACCAGGGAGGGAGAGGGCCGCCGGGAAGGTTAGCCGCCGGGTCGAGGGTGGTCCGTCGGGGCGAGGCCGAGGGCGATCTGCCGCTGGGACGAGGGGAGCCGCGTTGGTAAGGAGAGCCGCGCGGAAGGGGGAACCCGCGTACGGGGTGCCGGGGCGTCGTCGAGGGCAGGGCGTCGGGCCGAGGGCAGGAGGCCGGGAGCCACGCCGAGAGAGAGCGCCGGGAGGGGAGCCGCTGGGGCTGGGCGCGCGCACGGCGGGGCTGGCCGGGAGTGCCGCTGGGAGGGAGTGCCGCTGGAGAGAGGGCCGCCGGGAATGGCCAGGCCGGAGAGGAGCCGGGCGAGAGAGCTGCGCCGGGATAGGAGGGGGGGCCTGCCGGGAATGGCTAGGGCAGCAGGGAGAGAGGCGGGGCCGGGAGGACGCCGGGAATCCGCAGAGGAGGGAGGGTTCGGGATAAAAATCCCTCTGATACCATGTAGATGGGTGAATTCCCCTTAACTCAATGTGAGGTGAGGATACTCTTTTATAGATTAGGAAACCAAAATACAAGCAGGGTAAGTCCGATGTGGGACTCACCCATTTAAACTTAAATGGGTTCCAACAATTCCTATATTCTATTTAACTGCCTTTTGAAGGAGAGAGGGAACAGGGCAACAGATAAAAGCAAAAAAACTCGATTTGCTTTTATTTTCTTATTTTATTAATCTCTATTTGCATTGATGCAGAGCTGTTTCCCAAAGGGAGCTTCGTTTCCTTGGTCATTCCTTTAACTGGACATTCTGTGACTGCCCTCCCTGTGATTGTTGCATTCATGGCGTTTGAAATGAAGAAATGACCTTATTGATTTTCTTTAATTTTTTATCAATATGAATCAGGGTAATAACACTGAGCAGAGAAATGATACTTACAGCGGCCGATATGATCAAATTTGTGGCGCACGCTTGCCAAGGGGGCTTGATCCACATTCTGTTTCTGCAGACGATCTTGCCGCCTCTTTAGGATACATGGTGCAGCTTCTCAATATTATTGTTCAGAACTTGGCTGCTCCTTCCCTTCACAACTTTGGTTTTGCCGGTTCATGCTCGAGGATATGGCAGCGAGATTCCTATTGGGATGCCTCTCCACCTTCTAGAAGCAATGAATACCCACTTTTTTTACCACGCCAGAACTATTCTTCTACTACTGGGGAAAATTCCTGGTCGGACAGGAACTCAAGCAACTTTGGTGTTGCTTCCATGGAATCTGCAAGTAGCAGATTTAGCTATTCTTCATCTTCCTTCCATTCTGTTGAATCACGCAAGGACCTGCAGAAAGGCATTTCACTTCTCAAGAAAAGTGTGGCATGCATAACAGCATATGTATATAACTCTTTATGTATAGATTTTCCAGCAGAGACATCGACTTTTGAAGCGTTGTCCGAACTGTTATCCATCTTATCTTCCTCCAAGGGAGTTCGCTCTGTTTTCTCTTCAAAAATGGCCTCTTCAAGGTATATCCTCCCCCTCTTGGAATGTTCAATGGGCCTTTTTTTTTACGTGAATTGTGATATATGGAATACAAGAAACTATCTTGTTACTTTTGTGACACTTGATTATGTTTTTTTTTCTAGGCCATCTAAGCAAGTTCAGCAGTTGAATGGATCAGTCTGGAATGTAAATTCAGTCATTTCATCAAGTACTTTAATGGACAGTCTGCATTCAGTATCTGCAATGGTGCAAATTTCTTATTTCAAATTAGATATATCGTAATCTCTTAACTTGCGTTTGACGCTTATTGAAACGTTCTTATAATACTTGATAAGTGATGGGCGATTTTTCTTCTTTTTTTATAGTGTCAATTTTATAAATTGTAAAAAAATGCCGTTTCAACTGTTAGTAAGTACCTTTAAAGTGCTTTTTCTTTGTTTTTATCATCTTTGGCTGCTGAGGAGCATTCATTCTCTGGGTGTTGTATTTTGTTCTCTGTTACAGAAAAATGTTTATGATCATCACTTTGTGAGCTCAACTGCCAGCTACCTGGATCCAGGAGAGGTGATCGAAAACCTGATGGAAGGGTGGGATATAGTGGAGCACCCCACGCTTCCGCCGCCTCCATCACAAAATGAGGATGTTGAGCACTGGACTCGTGCCATGTTTGTCGACACCACAGAACAATATTAACCAGGCACCCTCCCTTCCTGTAATTTATCACGTGGTTGGTTTTCTCCTTTGTGTTCTGTTTCAAGCTTGTCGCCTTTTAATGGTCTCTTATTGGTATTTTTCAATTGATTCCTTTTTTCAGTGTAATCTTTTAAGCTGTCATTGCTGTATCTTTTAAGCACGATATTTTGATACGAGGATGGAGGGCGACCAATTGCTGATACCTTTGACTAATGTTTTGACCTTGTCTTTTCATAGGATATTGGGGAGTGTGGGTGCTTATATTTGAGACATCTCTAGAAAACTCCTAGGTTCACCCTTGCCGCAATTAGGGGTGTGCGAAGGGGTGGGTTGGTTAGTTTATAAAAAACTAATTTATAAAATTGAGACATGATGACTACAATGTCTATCTTGATTTTATGAGGGGAAGTTGAAAATGTTGCACCTCTTTTCCCCTCTGGATTTTCTAATAAAGTTTTTAACGAGGAAAATCAAAATAGACATGAAATTCAATCATTGTTGTTGCTCTTGTTTTCCTATAGGGGTTTTAAGTGAATGGTAAATAAGATTCCATTAAATTGATGATATCCAAGGAGTTGCAAATAAATGAATTATGAATGTCGTAATTTTCAACGTTCTCAGACACTACTTCCTAACTCCAATATTTTACACTGAAAGTGTATCATAACAAGAAAATCTTGTATTTGCGATGGACATGAACTGTTGCTGAAAATCTTGTATTTGTGATGGACATGAACTGTTACTGAAAGTGTATCATAACAAATTAACTGTAACGGATATCCATCGCAATTAGCTTGTTGCGGATAAACTCATTGCAAATAATGATAATGTGGGACGAATCCTCACAAACATTAGAAGTAAACTAAGTTAAAAAAATTCTCCATTGGAGATACTCTTTAAATTTTGATAAAAAATTATTTGCCCACCAATTTTTTTTTTAGAATTTTTTATGATGAATGTTTTACATAGAAGAAATAGATAAATAGATAAATTTTAAAAATAGAAGTTATTATGAAATAATTTGGGTTTTATAAGTGTTTAATTAATTCATAATTTTATAATTATATTTTTCATTATTCAAGTTACAATCATAGATATTACAATCGCAGTAAGCACCATAAAAAATTAAATTTATTAAATGCTATACATTAAAACAATACTAAATATTTCAAAGGAATAACTTAGTTAATAAAAAAATAATATGATAAAAGAAATTAGGAGTTGCAGATCTGGATGCATGGTTAACGCGTAATTAGTGCTAAACATGCACTTATATCTTGTGAGGGGGAGGGTATCTTCTGGTGTGGTTTGTGCAGTTGGCGTACAGTTCTCCAAATTATGCGGCTTTCCAAGTAAATTGTGTGACCTCATTTGATATGTAAGACTAAGAACACACAATTAGGAGAAACTGTATGACCAAATCGTGTGAGATACATATAAGGTTCCTTCACAGTGATACCCGCACAGTTGACACACGGGTTTTTAAACCATATGGCCAAACCGTGCGGTTTGCCTGATTTTTTAAAAATTTGAAATTATCAATTTGCCCTTGTTGATTTTAGACCTCTTTCCCAATTCATTTGACCTGTAGCATCCTCAGTCGTGGAGCTCTCTTCTTCCAAGCCCCTTGGTGGTTTCCTTCTGATTCTAAGTGGGGTTTTCAAGGTAAACCCATATTCTTTCATGGTTTCTTCATCTCTTATTCTTCTTCGTTCGTTCTTGTTCTTACTATAGAATAGTCATAGTGACCCAGGGTTTTTTGTTGCATGATTTTTGACTCTGGGTTTCTTTACATTAGGGTTTGTTATGGTCTTCTAATGTCACATTCCTTTCTCTTTTAGTGGTATAACACCCCTTCAATGAAATCGCTGATTGTTGGTTGGTGACTCTTTGCATAGCTTTTGTTTATAAAACTATGGATGCTTGCCTCTTTCAAATGACGTTTTCTCAGTTTTAAAATATGTATTAAAGTGTTTATGTTTGCCATGTGTTGATTCTCCTTATTTTTCCTAAAACCTCACATCGCATTAAGGTTGTTTTCCACTTAGAGAGTGAATTTTCTGCTCAAGTAAAAGTGTTGCACTTCAGGTGTTTGATGAAATGCCTAAAGTGGGATTTTAATGGAATATTTAAAATATCATTTATTGATAACCCTTTCATGAGTTTTATATGCTTTATGATCGGTTTTGATGACTTTGAGTTTCAGTTGCATTTTAAGAAAAAAGTGATTGCTATATTCAAAGATTCATTTGGAAAATGAAGTAAAAGTTTTTACTATGTGATTTTAGCCTTGTTGACAAGCCCCTTGGTTGTTATATTGTAATGTGATATGGTGTGACTTGAGATTTGAATCCAAGTCAGATTGTTGTATTATTGTGAAAAAAGGGTTGTTTCTTTAAAGAGTGTTCGGAGGTAAGACACAAGTTCATGCCATAATTATCACGGCCCTGTCTTGATATGCATGTATATCGACTTGATTGGTCACACCTCCATTTGATATCATGGGAAACCTCGGGTAGCTAAGTGGGAGTTAGAGGGACGTTACTACATTTGTTGAGATTACGCACTGTCTAGTGTCCTTAGTGTATGATTGTGCCCTGATTAGGGTTTTCTTGCTACTCAGGGAGGCTAGGAAAGAGCAAACTGAGTATAAGTGTAGTTTTGATCATCAACCAACCATATGATGCTTCATCGTTTAAACTTGTCCATGAATGTCCTTAGTGCCTTAGGTGTTATGTCACGACTCCCTCCCTCCAAAGGTACCTTACCTGGGCCGACAATGAAGGAAGAGAGATAATGACGCCCACAACCCCCCTCCAATGGGCCACGAGTTGACGACTAGCACTAATGATATATCGATCACACACATGAGAGACATTACCCTCTATATGGTTTAAGAAATAAGAGATAAGAAGGATAAACCGCCAACTAACACCATGCATAATCCAAAAGAAAACCCGATACATGTAATGTCATACATAAATTAGAGCAACTGAAAGACATATTGAAAGTACCAAAGTAAAACCAAGCAGCGACCGTGAACTGTCACGACCCCTCCCTCCAAAGATGCCACAATGAGGGGAGATAGATAATGACCCTGAGTCTTGCCTCCAGTAGGCCCCGGGTTGACGACTAGCGTCAAGGGTATAAAAATCTCATGAAATGGGAGGCATTACCCTCTATAATAATATAGGATTGGGAGATAAGATGAATCATCCACAAACAACTCTATGACATAATATAAAAGAAACCAAAACCATCCCACAAATGCATGTATAAATAAAACCGATACAGATAAAAATCTCCAAAGTAAATACCCAAAAGCAAAACTAAAACAACACAATAGGTATCCAAGGTTCGAGCTCGTAATTTCCAACACGATCCACATAGTCCTCTTGGAAACCTAAAAATCAGTTTATGTACATAGGGTGAGCATACATATATACTCAGTGGGAAAACCAAAGTCTCTCATGCACATGTGAAAGAAGCATACTAAGAACCCGTGCGAAAATAGAAGAACCAACAACACCTAAATAGGTCAACTATCTATCCCAAACATCACCAAGGCACGCTCACCAAATAACGCAAGCCAATTAATATAACATAACATGAATCACATCAACAAAGGGTACCCCACACCGCTTTCCCGTTAGTATGCTGCTCTTACACCCCAACGCCATACGTCCTAGCGTACCCATTTCTTCTGTATACCACACCGCCCCACAAGCACAGTCACATCACATTACGCTTGTAGACACTTGGGCTCGCTGCCCCACAAGCTAGACCACATCATGTCTCGCCCGAAAACACTTGGACTATCACACATCCACAACCCTAACCAGAGTAGTAAGGTATCATAAACATGAAGTCCATCGACCTCATGCCCTCCTTCAACCATGCATGACCCCCACCATAAGCTATTTCATCACATATTATCCCACCCACAGACACCTGGGCTAAGTCACATCTCACCCGAAGACACCTGAGCTCGCCGCCCCACAAGCACGACCACATCACATCTTGCCCGAAGACACCTGAGCTATCACAACCACCATCTAGTGCACCAATAGACCTTCAACCATCACAACCTATGCAATACCTACCTCACTTTTAAGAGAGTGCAGGAAAGAGCGGGTACCCAACCATCCTTCTTCCTCACCAGATGTCGGGAAAAACACCCCTCGCATGACTATGTAGGCGACGACACATAGTGGTTGATGTGGATGGAGTGCGTATAGAAATCACAAGGAATATACAAATATATACATATAGCCACACACAAGCCCAACCAATGAGTTCACAACTAAACACTAACCAACTCACAACATCGTCACTTTTGTTGCCACCCCTAAATTCATAACACCAAACCACAAGCCACATCACACCACTGACCAATTCCCATTATCCAAACCATTCGTTCCATTATTTAGCATCATCCACATTTAACTACACAACCCATAATTTATTTATTCATTAACCATTTCCATCCCATTAACCAAACCAAACCCCAGTCATTTCAAACATTATTAAACAATTATTTATTCCATCACCACCCGAGCATCTAGCACAAACCACCTTGCCGCCCCAAAAGCATGAACAAACAACAAACACCTCACCGCCCAAAAGCATGACCAAAAAACAACCACCTCACTACCCCAAAAGCATGACCAAAAAACCACCTTGCCGCCCAAAAAGCACGACCATCAAACCACCTCACCGCCCCACATGCCCCAACTACACATCAACTGCACATCACCACCCCAAAAGCATGGACACACATCACAAAAAATCAAAATCCATTTTACAGATTTAAAATGGAGCTTTTATCACATTCCACATTATTTTTAGAGGCGTTATCATATAATCCATAATCCCAGGGAAACCGTTTTATTAGCCAAATATAAGTGGCTAGCCAATTTCTATTTTAGGGTGATATCACAATAATCACAACAGACACAACAGTCACAACACATAACATCCAGTGCAAACAAATCCCTTAAAGGCCACAATTTACTATGGGACATCAAGCCCGTACAATCATAATATCACAATCATATCAAAGCTTTAAAAACATGCGAATCATTCCCATTTTCCCCTTTTAATTTCAATTAACTATTTATTTACCATCTCTCATATATAAAAAATAGTTAACCCCTCCCTCATGATACACAATAAAGAGAAACAAGAGATTCCCTACCTTAAAGAAGCTCTACCGACTCGCTGTGCACCGCATGGCGAAGAAGAAATGTTTTCAAACCACAACCGCACCATGAGAAACCATGGATCAACCTACACCGCACCCAAATATCATAAAAACATAGCCTAAATCACACCCCAAACCAAAATAACATCGCTGTAGTGAATCCCCAAGAGAAGAATAGGAGAAAACAACCAAAAGGAAGAGAAGGGATTACTACCGATCACCAATGAGCAACCATTGGAACCAATGGATCAAAAAACGATAGAGTAATGGGATGAGAAGAATGATCCATTACATCAGATACCTCTCAAATGATTCTCGCCCTTGAGAATTCAAAACCAAGCCCAGAAGAAAAGAGGTCCGAACAACCACCCCAAGAGATACCTCTCAAGGATATCGTCATACCTCAAATGCTACCACTAGACAAACACACCAAACCAAACGACCACAAAAACATATCACACAACCTCATCACCACATAGCCACAAACCTCCTCCTCTGACACAGACACACCGCCACACAACCATCTCAAACTCCACACAGCCCAAACCAATAACCGTCATAACCAACTAACCACACCACCTCGAACACATGAATCATGGAATTTCATCCTCCAAGTCAAGATACTATCCACTATGTGCGAAACTACCTCACCCACATGTGTTTAATCACATCACAATTAATGTGTCTTTATTAGGAATTAGGTCCTCCCCTTTTCATATGTTATGAATTTATCACATATCACACAACACACATCACATCAAGGGAAAATAACTTATCTCACAAAACAAAAGGATCCAAAAATCACACCACAAAGAAAAACATAGAAATAAAAACTCAAAACAAATCCAGGTATTAGGCATGCATCTACGTCTCTCGCTCCTAAGTACTTTTCTCCAGGCCACCATGCCTCCAAAACATGCAAACCAAGGGTATAGTTCACCCATGAAGAACCTTCTCTTGATGATCTTGGATCTTTACTGGCTGATCCATGAACATCATGTCTTCCTCAATATCCAAATCTCCAAAGTAAATGACATGAGAGTCATCATGAAGATACCGATGAAGCTGAGAGACATGGAAGATGTTGTAGATCCTCTCCAGTCGTGGTGAAAACACCAACCTATATGCCACCTCGCCAACTCACCCTAACACCTCAAAGACCCCAAAAAACTTGGAAGAAAGCTTACTCCCTCTGTCAAACCTCCACTATGCATGTCGAGGGGAAACCTTCAAGAACATGTGGTCCCCAACCCCGAACTCCAAGGGCCTCCTCTTGCAATCGACATATGACTTCTGCCAGTCCTGCACTACTTTCATCCTCTCAAAAACAAGCTAAACCTTCTCTATCATTATCCGCACCACATTAGGACCAAGAACTGTTTCCTCCCCAAACTCCTTCCAACACAACGGAGAATGACACAGTCTCCCATACAAAGCCTCAAATGGAGCCATTCCAATGGATGAGTGCTAGATATTATTATAATAAAACTCATCCAAAGGCAGGTGTTGTACCCAAGATCCACTAAGGTCTAAGACACATGCCTTTAATATATCCTCTATCATTTGGATAGTTCGCTCCATATTCCCATCCGCCTAAGGGTGGAAATCAGTGCTGAGGCATAATTGAGTGCCAAAAGCATACTGCAATTTCCTCCAAAATTATGAGGTAAAATGCATGCTCTGATCCGAGAAAATGGAACTCAGAACTCCATGCATTGGAACCACCTCATCCACATACCTCTTGGACAAAGTATCCACTTAGTCTGACTCCTTGATTGCTAATAAGTGGGTTGATTTCATCATCTGATCCACTGTCACCCAAACTACATCACAACACCCCTGATCTTAAGGTAACCCTATGATGAAACCCATTGACATGTAACCCCATTTTCACTTGAGAAAATCCAAGGTATATAACAAACTGCTAGGAACACGATGATTGACCTTTACATGTTAGAAAACCAAGCTCTTTTCTACAAACTCCATCACTACCTGTTTCATCCTGGGCCACCAAAACTGCATCCTCAAACTGTGACATGTTTTGGAAAACCCTGGGTGTACTTACAAAGGTGAGCTATGAAACTCATGAAGGACTCCCCCGTGCATCACTACCAAAACAAAAAATCTCCCATGAAAAAAACACCTGATTCTGACTATCCTCTGACCATCCCTCTAGAGCATCATCATGGCCAACACGATCACACATCACCTATGCCTCCAAGTCTCCCCACTAAAACTCCTCCACCTATTGCATTCAATAAAACTACACTGTCATATGAAACAAAAAACCTCTACCATCATCCACCCCTACATCAAAGTGAAAGGCTTCCAACTTCTCCATTACTCTCCAAGCATCCCCAGACTCATGAACAACATCCTTCTCCAGTTTCCTACTCAAAACTCTATCCAAAACATTCCATTTTCCTGAGGTTTAGGATATCTCAAAATCATAATCCTAAAGAAACTCCATCCACCTATACTACTACAAATTTAGATCATGCTGATAAAAGATATACCTCAATATTTTGTGATCCATGAAGACCAAAAAATGCTCCCTAATGAGGTAATACCACAACACTTTAGTGAAAACACAACTGTTCTTGATCATGGGTGGAATAATTATGCTCATGGGGACATAACTTCCTAGACCCATAAGAGATCACTGCTCAATGATATATCAACACGCATCCCAATCCTAGATAGGAAGAGTCACAAAACACCTTAAACATCACCCCTCCCCAGGAAACCGAAGCATTGGAACATTGACCAAATTCCACTTTAGGTAACTGAATGCTTCCTGGAAGTGATCAGTCCACACAAAAGACTGGTCTTTCTTGTTAATACTATCAATGAAGTCACAAATCGAGAGAAATTGGGCACAAACTTCCGATAATAGCCTATAAGACCAAGAAAACTACGAACCTATGCCATATTCATGGGTGATGTCTAAGAAACAACTGCTTCAACCTTTGACGGGTCCACTGCCACACCCTACTGAGACACCACATGGTCAAGGAAATGAACCTCTCATGTCCAAAACTTACACTTAGACAACTTTCCATAGATATATTGGCTTCGAATAACCTATAATACAACTTTGAGATGATCAGAATGATCCTCCTATGACTTCGAGTAGATCAAGATATCATTAATGAATATGATGATGAACCAGTCTAGGATCTCACAGAACACAAAGTTCATAAGCCCCATGAAATTGGATGGTTCTTTAGTAACATCGAATGGCATGGCTACAAACTCAAAGTGACCATACCTGCATCTGAAGACAATCTTTAGGATATCTCCCCCTTTACCCTCAAACTAGTGATATCTAGACCAAAAATCGATCTTAAAAAACCAACTCACCCCTCTCAACTGGTCAAAAAGATAATCTATCCTCAGAATAGGGTAATGGTTCTTGACCGTCACCTGATTCAACCTATGATAGTCTATACACAACCTCAGACTACCATCCGCCCTCTTTGTGAACAACACTGGAGCACCCCATGGTGACACACTAGGCTAGATAAAACCATTCTACATTAGATCATCTATATAAATACTCAACTCCCGCAACTCAGAAGGTGACATCAGATAAGGATCCATCAAAATTAGAGAAGAACCAGGCTGCAAGTCTATCCCAAACTCAAAATCACGTTGAGGGGGTAGCATCACAACCTCCTCTGGAAAAACATCTAGGAAATCCTCCACAACCCTGGGAACCTCCACTATTCTAACATCCACTAATTATACTAATAAATCAGACAAAAAATAAAAAGGGGCTCCACATGTCAACCACCCACTTGATAACCCTACTCACCAATGAAAATCACATACCGACCATCCACATATTAGAAAATGACTCTCCTCTAGAAATAATAGATAATAACACATACATAATACAACTAGTCGATGTTGAGGATAATATCATATAGTCACATGTGTAGAAAGTAAAGATCCCCATGGGACTGATGTGACCCCATCATCAGTCTACATCCCCGACACATATCAAACAAGATGGTATGGCTTCCCACTGATATAGTCAATACCAGGGGCACGAAAAGCCTCTCTACGTCTAGTCCCAGAGCATGGACTATAGTGGGTGCAACAAAGGAGTGTGAATTTCCAAAATCAATCAATTCACAAACAAGGGAACTAAAAAAAATAATCGTACCTCTTACGATCTCTAGCCCCATGGCACTACCGCCTCCACCACGTGCAACTGACCATGCCCAGCTCCTCTACTTATTCATTGATGACCACCTCCATGACTACACTCAGGTCGAGTTCTATTAACATGAGGATCATCCTGAGGTCGACCTCTACTTTCTCCATCTCCCCTCGATAGAGCATAAGCGTATTTCCCCTACCACTGAA